>VNJQ01005103.1:0-130840 GCA_008042515.1 Drosophila truncata | reverse complement strand
TGCGGTAGATTTTGCACGTACGCTGCATTTTTACGCTTCGCATTTTTAGCAACAATTTTAGCTTCAGCTTTTGCGGCTGCTGATGCTTCTTCTTAGCATGAGTGTGTGTGTGTGTGTGGGGGAGTGTGTGGATGCGGGTCGGGGGCGTGGCACGTGTCTGTACAATTTTAAATGATTTGCTGAGGTAGCACAAGGGGAAAAACTGTTTAAAAATAATATATAAAAGAGTTATATTAAATAAATAAAATAATGATGCAAAAGTTTTATTTAAGAAGCTTAAAATAATTCATTAAAATATAATTTGAATGAATTTAAGATTAATTAAGTTGAAATATAAAATAAAATTAAAAGCAATCATTAGGAAGTGACATTAGCATAAAGTTTTCTTTGAATTTTGTTAAGTTTTAAATACAAATACTTTAAGGCCTCTTAATATATATGTATATACTTTATAAAATATATTTAAATTTATTTCTATAATTGAAATATTTACTTTCTCTTGGTGTAAATGTGTGTGTTGCGTGGTTGCTGTTTTATTCCGAGTTTTCATTAAGACCGAAACCCGAACCTTTTCCCAGGTTGAGCAGAGATTTTGTGGTAGCTTTAAACCTTTTCCTTATATCCTCCCTTCACCAATCGATAAGTAAAGCTGAGAGCAGCAAAACTTGCGGAATAAAGCTAATTAATTCACATTGTGGCAGCAGGGGGAGCTGCGACCAACGCGGCGTATGAGCAATTTGTCTGGCTGCCGGTTGGTGTTTCCATGGCCAGGTGTCATAGCAGACATACCTTGCATTACTTTGTTGTTTTACAGCTGCAAAAACAAAAAAAAAAACAAAAAGATATACAAAAATATGGGGTTGATCCAGCATATTAAAGGGATTTTCGTGTTGTGCTTGCTTTGGGGCAAAAGTTTTTCAGGAATTTTGCAGAATCAGAGCTTGTGCGGCGGGTGTTTTATAGCTGTCAGATTTGGTTAAAGGATTTCGAAATGTTTCCTATAAGAGAGGGGTTTCAAACTGTATCATTTAAATGGATATATTCTTTAAGTAACTAAAAATGAAAGAAGAAACTTTTAAAACTGTAAATATAGCAAAATGCAAATGCTAACGTATGATATTTTATGAATATCTCGGCAAAAATGTATGTAGTTATGCTAAATAAGCTCTTGTCCCAGCCATCAACTGGCTGAATTCAAATCATCGGATTACTTCGATAAGAGCCGTATTTTTGATTCCGCATGCATAAGCCAAGTTTATGACGGCTCCCTGGCACATGGCAAATATCTCACATTGTTTCGACACCTGAGATAGATTCCCAAATTGAATGCAGGATTTCGGAGGACGCTCGAATACATTGACAGGCGACGGGGCTAAATTATGCGATGCAGTGGAAAAGCACTCTCTTTCTCACTCACTCTCTCGCTCTCTCTCTCTGTTACATACACACAGCAGCAGCTTATTTCTCCATCTGATTTTCCACACAATTTTCCCACCTCCCAAGCCTCTTCCTTTTGAAATCGTGTGTGGGTTCAGCGGTTTTGCTACCTTTTATTCTTTATGTGTATTGATTTGAAATGAATCTCCGTGTAAGCGAGGCCAAGCGCAGAATCCGCTCCAGAATTGGAATCAGCAGCACTTTTCCAACTGGAATCTCGCCACTGCCACTGCCACTGCCACGCCCCCAAATGGCACGAAGCCGCCCAATTGAAAATTTTCCCGCAACAAATTGCAATGTTTCGATGCCCTGCCAAGGGATTGACTTTATTTGTTGATAGGTTGATTGGCTTTTAAATGTTTAAATTAATATTTAATAATATTTTAAAGGCTGAAATTGTATTCTTATTGAAATAAAAATTAATTTGCAATAATATATAGAATTTATTCTAAGAGAAACGCCACAAGAAATGATTCCAAAGCTTCATATATTTAAATCATTATTTCCCCTACGTTTTTTACCAAATAATTCTTTAAAATTCATCAGTTACATTTACCATTCGGTGCTAAAACTTGTTTCATTTTCAACTTTTTGCAAATTTTTCACTTACCCGCTTCAGTCAGTGTCTGCTTTTCTTTATTTTTCCGATACTCCTGTTTCTGGCACTGTTTCTGTTTCTGTTACTGTTGCCATTTCCGCTCCTGGTTCATGGCTCGACTTTGGCTTTGGCATATAACTTACTGTCATATTTTCATCTAGCTATGGTTCCGCTTTATCCAGCCATATTCCCCCCTGAAATCCATACCCGCCGCAGAGTTGTTCTCTTTGTTATTATTGTGTGCTCGCCGCCCTTCTATTGAATGCTTCTTTCGTATTAAAAGTTTCATTCTTTTCTGCATGCTGCTTTTTGTTCTTTGGGGATCCCCCCGATTCGAGGGGGGGAAAGAAATGCTCTTCTGGATTTTGTTAACTTTGTTATTTTTGCTGTTGTTGGGGGTACTGGTGGCTGGTGGTTACTGCTGCTGCTGCTGCTGTTGCTGCTGTTGCTGCTTGGCGCTATTCAATTTTCAATAAAATATGTAAATTTATACCGCATTCTGTTGTCCTCCTTCTGCTCTCTCATCTTTTTCCTCTTCTCTGTCATCTTTCGACCATGGCCTGGGTTTTTGGTCCTGGTCCAGGACCCTACTCTTAATGCACTCGAGAAATAAATGGGATCGATAAATAGGTCTCTTTTTTCTGTTTAATAATTCGAATAAGAGACAGTATAGTAAATAAATTGTCTTGTTTTAACTTAAAACTTAATAAAACTCAGTTAGTATTATAAAAAAATTAATGTAATTAATGTTCTTTGCTTTTTTTATAAAGATTATCCTAAAGAAGTTTACATATTATCATGGAAATTATATTAAAAATAACTTAAAAGTTTTTATATAAATATAAATAATTTACAAATAACAAATTTAATCATAATTATATTTTGTTAAAACTATACATTGCTATTTTTTCGAGTGCTGCTCTTATCTCAGCCGTTTCTCATCGGCCACATTTGATAGCTCCAAGTTATGGTCCTAGCTGCCCCTCTTCTCTCCCTACTCTTCTTCCTGTCTGCCTCTATCACACACACACACACACAGAGAGAGTCTGTGTCCCTGTCTGCCACTAAGCAGTGAAGTATGTTATTAATTTGTAATTTGTTTATGGTTATTTGTGCACAAATCAAAGGCCAGAGATTGTAACTTTGAAGTAGTCGATGCAAAGAGCTTACCCAGAGGATAACTTTGCGCGGATGCTTCTCAGAAGGGCCGAGGCTATGGCCAAGATAGGGAAAAGGGGGCTGGAAAATCATTTTGAATATTTAAGCGGAATTATCCCATGATAAACTCGCTGAAATTGAGTCGAAAATTTACTTGGTATGTCGTTTGGAAAATGGCTTTGCTTGTTTGCTGCTTTCCCACATTTTTCCTAGGATTAACTTTTATAAATAGGAATTTTTAAAAGTTATCTCTGCTTATATTTTTAGCACAAACAAGTTTTGATTATCAACTTAGGAATTTTATGAGCAAAAATTGAATTTTAAGTGAAAGTAGTTTTCTATTTTTATTTAAAATTTGTATTTTTATTTGTAATTTCGCAAAGTAAAGGAATCAAAGTGATTTCCATTCAATCAATGTCATTGAACAATATGGAATTATTTATCTAGTGAATATATTTCATATTGACTCATCTTTGTTTAGATAAAGAGTTTATTGACATTTGGTTGCACTCTATAAATCAGAAGGTATATGCATTAATTATAAAGGTTTACGTATATATTTTATATTAAAAGTAAATTTAATTTTCTGTTTAATAAGTAAATAAATACAAATTTTATTGAAAGCATAGAAATGTAATCCTAAAAATTCATAAATAAGTAACAATAAAATGAAATGTGAGCTTAAAGAGCATTCTTAAATAATTTATTTGCATTCAAAGCCATATTCTCAAGCTCCTTTATTTTATTTCCCATTCGAGGTAACCTAAATTAGAATTTTCCTCAATTTTCACTTTGATTCTGTTTCTATTTGCTGTTAACTGGGCCGAAGAATATAATCAATCATTAAACTTCAATAGTCACGCACCCGTTTTTGCCGCCATCCAGCCCGCTAAGCAAATCAAATCAAAGGAAATAAATGTTGTGCGAGGAAGGTGGTTGTATTGTTTGACTTTTGCATTTTTCAACACAAAGAGTCAACAATAAAAGCAGCCATATGAACAGCAACAATTCACTCATTCGCATTCATTGTCATTTTGGGTGTGCGAGTTTCTGTGTGTGTATTTATTCATGCATTTGTTTGCTTTCTGACGCTTGCTTCCGAAAAATTATGTGCAAACAAAGTTGAATTAAAACAGACAAAAAAGTACAAAAAGAAGAAATTTCCAACACAACAAAAAAAAAAAAGGAGAGTAAAATTGTCAAATAAGCCAAAACTCAAACAAAAGCGAGATGCGACGGAAGAGCGCCCAAATAAATGACACAACAGCAAAAAAAAAAAAAAGAAAATGAAGAGTCTCCAAAATGTAAAAAATATTATACATAAGGAGAAAATATACCGAAAAACAATAAACACACGCCCACAAAGGGAATTTAATTGCCTGTCCCCGGCCAAAGAGGAGAACGAATAAAGGTCCTTTTCAGCCATTGTTGTTGTTGTTGTTGCTTTTGTCAATGTTAATTTTACTGCACGCGGGGCACAAGTTCATAAATAAGTGCGAGTGCGAGTGCCAGTCTTTGTCTCGTATTCGCTAGATACAGGACCTACTCTGACTTGCAAAAAGGCAAGCCACTCCACTCAAGTTGGGCTAAAACAAAAGTTAATTAGAATGTTCCTCCATCATAATGCGTGGCCCCTCTGCAGCCCACCAAACAAAAACAAAAAAAAAAGAAAAATAAAATAAATAAAAAGAATTAAGTCGACCATAAAATACCCGGTTTTTAGTTTTGCACAAAACGTTAAATACTTACATAAATTTGGGTGAAGAGAACATGGAGCATGGCATTTAAAAATGTTTCTAAAGTTATAAACATTTTACGAATAGAGTTAGGAAATATAAAAGAAGAAAGGGGCTTATTTATATCTACGAAATCCAAATATTTATAGTTCAGCTTGCTTTAAATATTTCTTAATATTTTTTCCTTTTTCTTTACAAATTCCTAAGCTTATAAACAATATACCCTTGTGATCTACGACTACGCCGGGTATAATAAAACCAAAAAAAAAAAAAAAACCAGAAGCTGAGCAGACAAAGTTGCAGGCAGTAAATTAGATTAACAACGGCAGCAACAACAAAAACATCAACAATAAAACCAACAAATGTTGACAAAACAAACGCAACAAGCAATTAAAAATGTAAAATTTGGTGCTCTTAGCTTTCGTCTTCCTTTAAAATTATTTGCACAATTTTATGAGCAAGCAAGTTAAATGAAGCATTGTAATTTGGCCAAAATTTTGGGGAAAGCCGAGACAGAAAATAGTGGAGTTTGAAAAATAGAAAGAATTATAATTTAATGATAAGATTTAAGTAATTTATAGAACAAAAATGTTTGTATTGTAATTTTAATGGCCAAATAAAGCTGGAAATCATTTTAAGAATTTTGTTTTAAAACAAATTTAGTTTTATCTAGACTTTAAATATGATTAGATATATTTTTTTGATATGCTTAAATATTATATATTATTATATATTTTCGTTTTTGTATTTTAGTAAAACTAAACCCCCTAAATTACAAATTAGCCCACCAACCATTTCTCCCTGTATTTGCCATCAATTTGCAGCTGAGGAAAAGTTATTCCCAAATACATTTCCGTTTTCCGGCAGGGAAATCCCAGAGTCAACTGTTAATTAGAGTGCGCGACTGTACCCGTCAATGTGCTTGAGCATGTTTTTTTTTGGCAATATCAACTTTTAACTAACCATAATTTATGATGCTGCTACGAAAAGTTTGTCAAGGGGAACGGACCTGGGTCCTGAAGCTCCACCAATGTCCATGTCTTAAGCTATTTTTAAATGGGCTTCGGACACAAGAAACTTTTGGCCAAGCAAACAAACAAAATTTTTGGCGAGTTTTTCGCATGGCCCCGCCTCCCTTGCGCGTCTGGAAAACTGTGGAAAACTGTAAAACCGTAACAGTTGACAGATCCTTCTAATGATAAACGAAACTTGCAAGTGGCAATGAGTTTTTAATGAAGCTCGGCATGTCCAGCAGAAAGCCTAAGAGTAGCACTCAAAAAATTAATTATAAAAATGTTTAAATGTAATTTAAAGAATTAGTTTTTATATTAGATATATTAGATTAACAAATATATATTTTTGTATTATTTTTCTATATAATTAAATAGTATTTCAGTGACGTGTAATTTTCTTATACACTTGAAGCAGTTATTTTTAAGTTTGTGTAAAAATTGTTAAACGTAATTTTTGTGGAATGTTTATATATCCTTTGAAATTTAATTCTACAAATAATTTCATATTTTTTTCATGGAATGCAAGCGAAATCCTGCTGAAAAACGCTCGAAACTTCAAAGAAATTCCAAAATAAAAAATATGTGACACCCCGCTGAGAACATAATTCAATACCCATAATTGCTGGTTGGTTTTTTAAACACACAAACTGGATTGATAAACGGAATTCATTCAACGTTTGACAGCATAAATGCAGTAAGAATTTTTCACATGCAATTTTATAATTTTTTGTTTGGATCTGGGATAATACCAGGTTGTTACATTTTTTAGCTGTATATTTATAGATTTTGTTTTTTTTTTTTAAGTGTGAATGGAAAGAACCTGAAAGCTTATGGTTGAGTTTGTGTTTTCAGTGTTCAGTTTTCAGTTCCATCTGCAAGTCAAACAAAGTGAAATGGGCCAAAAGTGGCTTTAAGCTAGTTGAGCGGCCGGAGCGTGTTTGGTCATATTTTCAACATGGCTAGCAAATAAATAACAGGACAAACTTTTCAATAAATAAAATTAAAAACTTTTCCTCTACGTTTTTGCCCCGGTCAAAAGTTCGTCGCCAGGCGGCTGGCTCTCACACACACACAAATCTCTTTGGGTTTTTCTCGATATTTTGTTTTTTACTTTTTGTTTCTCGTTTCGTCGAATCAAATTCGAGTTGGGCAAACAAACAAACAGAGTAACTGGAGATCGAGCGAGCCGGTGGTGAATTTGGGGCACCAGGGGGTCAAAAGGCGACGGGTTCCGGGACAGACAAGCGGCAATTGACCGTAAAAATGTATATGTATATATGCCAGTTAAGCCAAACGAACGCCTACGAATGGCTTGCCGGGATTCCTAGGAGGGCAAGAGGGTGCCCAGGTCCAAGTCCTCGTCCACACAACAACTGTTGTAAACTTGGCCCTCTAAGTAAACCAAGTGGAGCGCTTGAGGTTTGAAAACAATCACCTTGACGGCCGAATTTCATTTCGAACATCCTTGGCCGGAATAGCCCCAAAAAAACACTGGGCCAGGAAAGTTTACTCCTTGATTTAAAGTTGGTAAAGTATTTAAAGTGGGCTCTAGTCTTAAATTTCTGAGATTCTTGAAGTTACAAGTTCTCTAAAAGATTTTCCATGATTAAGGATCTTTTAATAAAAAATCCTTTCGAGCTTGAAGTAATCTAGTGTTTAAGTTAAATAAAATATAAACAAACAGAAATAGCGAATAGTTTCCTCCTAAATCTATCCACATATACATTTCCCCAAATCAACCTTCAAAACCTAAACCACTTTTTTAAATTATCCAGAAAATACTTTCCATTTATCTCTTGAGCAAGAGCAGGAAAATATTGTACAAATTCCCGCCACTCGCATAGATATATATATTTTTCGTGGAATCCCTTGGCCGCTGATTGCCCTTTAGACCAATCAGAATCGAAATCAGAATACTGTTTGCACTCAGTGTAAGCAATCAGTTGAACAGAGTCCAGTTCGCGTCGCGGGGCAGCTAAATCAACTAAAAGTTGGTGCGAAGAAAAAACAA
The DNA here is from genome assembly GCA_008042515.1 of Drosophila truncata. Taxonomy (NCBI): domain Eukaryota; kingdom Metazoa; phylum Arthropoda; class Insecta; order Diptera; family Drosophilidae; genus Drosophila; species Drosophila truncata. The sequence continues at coordinate 122,887 of VNJQ01005103.1, read as the reverse complement.
AATCAAATTGGGGGCTGCCAGGGCGAAAGGGAGGGTTACTGGGTGGTTTTTGGCCAAAAATGAATTGGTCAAGTGGAAAAATTGGCAGTGCTCTTGGCGGAAAGCAGCAGAGAAGATGGTCAAGGGAAGGGATGGGTGGAAAAAGTATTGAAATACATTTAATGAAAAAGTTAGACAAAGTCGCGTGGGAAGGCGAAAAATCGGAAAACGTTGAATCCAAACTTGCCTTGGGTAAATGGGGAAAATTCACACCCCCACACACCCACACACCCCCACACATACTACACGAGTGTACACAGTGTACACCCACAGCGGATTTGATGTGATTTTGGTGTAAGCAAGAGGAACAAGTAGGAAAATGGGAATCCCCGGGCATGCTAAACACTGATTGCGTTTTAATGCCAGTTATGGATGAATAAAACGAGATTGGGAGAATGGGGAAACGATGTTCGAAAAGGAAGCAAAAAATACCAGGAAAGCACTCTATTGATCACTGAACTAAAAAAAGGAACGTCTGAAATTAGTTTAAAGAAGGGAGAAGGGAAGATAGGGTTTTTACATTGAAATCAAGTTCCTGGTTATAGCTTGGTAACTTTATTGTGTAGTTGTTGATCAATAAATATTTGTATGTATTTTTGAAGATTTTTTTTAGCATTTATATAATTAACAAATGAATGAAAAGTTAATTGCATCATTTGAATAAATCATAGAAAGTAGATTTGCTTCAAAAAGTACTTTAATTTTATAAAGACTACGCTTTCTAAAATATGTATTAAATATTTAAATTCCTTTTTAACCTAAAATATCAAGCATAATGACAGACTAATAAACACTAAAGCTATCAATGAGTAGCTATAATGACATTACTCAAAAAGTCCAACAATATAGACTACTAGCTCCTTCTGGCCTTTGGTATAATTTGTAACCCAATTTTAATTTCCCCGCCCCAAGGAGTACACTTTCTCCATTTGAAACTCGAATAATTTGCACATTTATCTGGCTGTCTTCCTGCCGCATCGTCAATCATCTTAACGTTATTCCCATTCTCGCTTTTGGCCAGGATCGGTCCACTGCGACGGCCGGCTAACTGATGATTCCCTGACCATGGTCCATGACTTGGCTGCAGATAACAAATTGGGCCAGCTCCAGTGCTCTGTCTCCGTCTAGAAGAAGGTCCTCGTCCTTGTTAGCACCCCCCAAAATGGCATTTTGGTCCTTGTCCTGTTGCTCCTGCTTGGCTGTACTTCCTTTGGCTGCACTTGCAGTACTCTTCTCGCCAATCAGAAGCTCCCGCTTCCGCTCCTGCTGCTGCTGCTGCTGCTGCTGCTGGATCCCCTCCTTATACAGATATCCTCGTTTTTAACGGCTTGGCATTTGCAAACTGCAGCGTCATTTAAACTTTTCTCATTTGATGGCAGCGGCGGCAGCAGCGACGCCAGCGCAAAACTTCGTCCTGCCACCGCTGATCCTTTTGTTGCTTTTGCAATCGAGTGCTCAATGAGGGGCAAGGAGGTAGCCAGGGAAAGGGGAAAGACGGGTTGATGCACCGACTTCTCGATAAGCAATGCACTTGAAATATATTTTATAAGATTAAATATTAATTATATTTTAATATAGATTGTAAATTTAGGATAGAAAAATAATAATTTGTGGGTTTTGATATTGTTTGATATTCAATAAAGTCACTTTGAATTAATTAGTATTAATTAGTATTTTTTTAAGTATTTTTTTTAGTATTTTTTTAAGGTTCTGCAAAAAATTCAAAATCCTTTTTATTGTTAACAAAACTATTGTAGTAAAAATATAAATAAATTTATTTTTGGGTATTATTCCTGTAACATTTCTCCAAGTGCTTTTGCCAGGACTCTTTGCTTTCATGGGACTTTGGCAAAATTTCGGCTTCGGTTTCCCTCAAGGCTCGTCATTGTTTGGCCAGGGCATTTTTAATATGCAACTAATTTGCAGGACACGACAGCGACGCAATGCGGCACCCAGTCCGATGGGAAGTGGGTGAATTTACAGGTTGCAGGTTGCAAGTTGCAGGCTCAGCAGCCAGCAGGCAGCAGGCAGCAGGCAGCATCAGCAAAAGGATCAGGAGAAGGGACAGGCGAAGGTACAGGCAAAGGAACAGCAGGAGCTGGAACAGCAGGTGACGCCAGAGCAGGTGCAACTTGGTTTTGTCCCCTAGACGGCTATTGTTTAAATTCAATTCCCGCCTTTGTCGCCTCAACATCTTTGGCCAAAGTTTCGCACGCCAGCACTTCTCTCCCTCCGATGTACCATATTCCCATGCCCAATACGAATCCCTGTTCCATGTACCACTTCCCTCTCGATTTCTCATGGGCGCTCCCCGGGCTGCTGTTTGACTTTCAGTCTCGAATGATTTACCTTACAAGATAAACAGACCGACGCAGGGCTTTGTCTGAGCAGCCAAGTTTGACTTTTGTCTTTTGTGCTTCGAAAGGCAGAATGCAGGGGATCCATGCTTAAGGCCGGCTGTGTGGCACTAGGAAAACACTACTTTAGACACATAAATGTATAACAAAAAATGAAGTAAATAAGGGAAAATTATGTAATGCTTTCTTAATAATTATTTAAATTTTTTCAGACATCATTTGCTTAATGTAATTTATTTCATATCACATATTTTAGAGATTTTCAGCTCTTTTAACCCTTTAAATTCCAGTGTCATATCGGCATTGATGCGCTTACAGCTCAGCTGCTTTCTCTGCTCACTTTCCTTTCAGAGCTCTTTGGATAATGCGCTTGAAATTGTTGCCAGGAACGGCCCATTCAGCTTCCTCTCGGCTGAAGACGCCGCCGCATTGGGCCTGGGCAATGCAATTTCAACTCTTTGATAACTCGGCTAAAGTGCATTTGGCTGACAACGATATGCCCTGCACTCCGTCTTATCGAGGGAGAGCTGAGAGAGAGAGAGAGAGAAAAAAAAAGAAGGAAAGTAAGACACATGAAAATGCAATAGCCAAAGTTTGATATGAAAACGCACCGAGTCCTCTTTTCCTCCTCAATCCCCTCTTTCACTCAGCCGCGTATTGCAAAAGTTTTCAATTGTATTTTTTCCTGTGCTCAGCCTTTTCTCCACCCACCGCTTTTCCTTTAGTTTTTCTCGCTCATCCCGATCATCTCCCCTCTCTTATTCCCGATTCTTGTTCGCACTTTTGGGTTTTTTGTATGTGATTGCGTTTAATTTTGAATGTTGCCGCCAAGCTGATAAATTGCCTCGGCATTTGCATTTCCCCTTTTAACCACAAACGTAGATCCTTTCCCGCCAAAAAAAAAAACAATGGAATAAGAAAAAGGAAAACCATCTTTCAACCCTTGCAAAATAAAGAAGAAAATATTCTCGCGCAACTTTCTTAAGAGATGAATTGTCAGCTGAGCAAATGCAACTGAAAATGGTTCCCAGTTTCGAGTTGCGAGGAAGGGGCCACCCCAATAAGAGATTTGGTTGGAGCAACTTTTAGGTGGGATTGCAGGTGAGAAATTCTCTGATATAAACTTAAAGTTTTTATTGATTTTGGATTACTTTTTTTTTGTGGTATTAAGTAGAGAATTTAAGGGAATCGAGTGAGGTTTCGGCAATTAATAAAAGAAAGCTAAAGGGGTTTTTATAGAAAATGTAAGCCTTTTCATCCAACTTTACTTATATAAATCAAGTATTTAAAATACTTTAAACTAAGTCTTAACACTTTAATAAAAATTTGTAAGAAAGCTAATAATAAGGTGTCACAAATCTTAGTAACCAACTAAGGTTAATAGTTTTTCCCAGAAAAAAAAAACACCAAAAACATTGACACTTTTCTGTAATCTGAAAGTCTTGGTTCTCAGGACTCTCTCGCCCCTTCTCCACCAATTCATGGTCAAGTGGAAACCGCACGGTCTGTCAACACATCATATCGACCCCATTAGCTTCCCCTCCTTTATCTTTCCTTTTGGATTACGCAACCTTGTCTCAAGTTAAAGTCAAAATCCGCAAGAAGAACAAAAAGTAAGCAAGGAAACTGAAAGAAAAAACACATTTCTGTTGCAAAATATGTCACGTGCTAAAATGTCCGAGTGCCAATAAGTGAAGGAACTAAAATAGAAACCGTACAGAGTCCGGAAAGTAGGATATCGGGGAGTACGGACAACGGACAAAGGACAACGGACAACGGACGAGGGACATTTTGTTACGGACAGCGGACACATGTTCCTGTTAGTTGGGAACTGTCCTCGTCCGCTCAAAACTTGTCACTTTTTACGCGCAGCTGCAGTTTATTTTAAGATTGGCCGGGTGGCGCCTCCTTCAGACTTTGGGGGAAACCCCCTAGTCCTTCCCCCCCTACCCTCTTTTTCTTATCCGCCGCCTGTGCGGCCTTATTTCGGTGGCATCGCTGACGCTTTTCGCTTACTTTCCGCTGGTCGAAACTTTTCCACTCTCGTCACACTTTTCTCCTTCTGCCCCGTCCACTTTCCTCAACACTTGTCGCTACTTTTTAGCTATTTTGATTTTTAAGAAACAAAAAGAGAGCATTGAGGGGACTATGGGAAAGGGAATGTAGTGGAAAATTTAGCAGGAAAAACCGAATGTGGGAATTTTCTATCTATGTTGAATAAATAATATAAATAAAATATTTTTTGCGTTTTTTTTATTATTTGTTTATAAGGTTTTTAGTAATATAAACTATTTAAATTTTGTGTATACACTTTTATTTAAGAATTAAAGCAATGGTTTTTGTTTTTTTTAATAGATAAAAATATTAAATGTATGAGAATGGGCTTAAAACGTATTTAAAATAAATTTATTAATTTTAAAAAATTTATTTCTTTAATATTTTTAAAAAATATCGCTTAAAATTGATTTCAAAACCCTCAGAAAATAACTATACCCTCTGCAGTAGTGTATTCCAAAAAATAAGTGGAACAGGGGGCAAAACATCAACGGAAAAGAAAACTTTTGTTGCTGATTTCTTTTGCAATTTTCGGCAGCTGCCCCTGCCACTCCTCCACCCCCCAAAACATCCCCGCCACACCCCCTCCACTCCACTGAACCGGCGTCATGTGCGAAATAAGTTTCACACTTAACGACATAACAAGTTTTCGCCGAGCGATGTCCGCGTATCCTTGTCGCGCCCCTCTTCGCGACACGACAATGTCCAGGGTTTTCCGTATTTTCAGGGTTGTCAGCGGCAACGCGTTGATTTCTGAGTGCAGGTCATTTCATTCATAAAGGAGGAAAGCGAGCGAACGGAGGAGAAGTGCCATCCAGTCGCATTGTTAGCTGCAAATGAAACAATCTTCGAGTGCCGGGGTGCGGATCTCGAGATGCGTTGCTCGGAGAGCTTAATTCGGCCAAGTTATGGCTGAAACGGAAACAGTCGAGTGCAAGTGCTTTCCACTTTGATGAGAGCTGTCATCCTGCACTTGTCAGCTGTAATACAGAGTTGGCTCTTAAGCTTTAGATTTAAAGTTATATATTTTAAGCTGCAATAGACTAATATAATGTTGATATAATTTTGATCTTGAAGCTATCAATTAGTAGAGTTTTTAGACAATATTGTAAATGAATTAAATTTAGATAATGAATTAGAAATCGTACTTTATACAACGTTTTGTTATACAAAATTTTGGAGGAGGAATAAGTAATAGCAGTAAAGAGCATTAATAAAATAAAAAATCCTTTAAGGCTATGAGGCTTACTGACTCGAAATTATCATAAAAATATTTAAAGACCTTTGCACAGAAAAACAATTAAATTCTCTTTAGTATCGGGTCTGTCTAGGTGTCATGTATAAATGTATAATTACTGTATATGTTTTCATATAATTTTCCTTAAAATTCCCAAAATAAGGCTTTAATTTTCTTAGCTTTCCTCGCCTGTCATGTTTCGCCTGAAGATGCCCCCGATATGTAATTTAATTTCATGCATTGCCTGGCTAATGCGCTTTGGCGCTTAAAAGTATGCTATAAGTAAGGAAAATGCGCAAATGTGCTTAACAAAAAATAAAGTTTAAAAAAGTTTCCCCGCCGAGGGGTGAGAAGGAATGGGGGGGGGGTGTATGGGGAGTAAGGAAGTGAGAGCGCGGGGGCCTGGAAAATGAAGGCGGGGTTGGCTCTTCAGTTTTTGGTAGTGTCAGAGGCAGCGGCCTGGAAACAATGCGCGACATTCAGGCGACATTGTTGCCAAAGCTTTTTACAACTCACATGAGTTTTACCCTCACACACACACACACACACACACACACAGGCACACCACAGCCACTCCATACCACCCCCTGCGATCCCCTCTTCGCGATGTCATTTGCGCCACAGCAGTTGTAGCATATTATCTAAATGTGTTGCTCTACATATGCGAGTGTGTGTGCGAGTGTGTGTGTGTGTCTGTGCATTTGTTTTGTTTGCTCTATGATTTGTTGTTGTAATGTGCTTTAATGTGAAAAGTTTTTAATGCTTAAGCTGTGCCCATGCCCCCTTCATTACGCTTCTGCCACCCGCCCCTGGCCCAGCCCCCTTTATTTCAGTCGGAGAGTCACTCACTGCCACAGAGTCATTCTCTCACTCAGTCGCAGGCGATGGCAAAACAACACTGAGGAAAAATCACTAAGGGTTGGTAAGGGAATTTTTTAAATCCTTTTTTTAGAAACTACTTGCGATTTTGGGAATTTAAAAAAATAAAATCAATAAATAAACTTTCCTTCCTTTTTGAAGGAAGCTTCATCAGTAGCCAAGTTTCATATTAGCTTTTTACATTTTAGACTTAGGAATTACTAATAATCTTTAAGATCATTCCAAATTATTCAATAATGTGTTTTATATATAATCAAAAATATTATATCATTTCGTACAATATATTTAGGAGGCTATTAAGGCTGTTATTAATCTTTATAGAAACTTTCTGCATAATAATATTTAAGAATCTCTAATGCAGTCTACACGCGCTCTTCTCTTTTATATTCTATTGTTGTTCTTCTCCTTTTTACAAGGGTTCATATTTTCTCTCAGTGCATGAGGCATCCACAATTGTGATTGTGCTTCTATTTTCTTGGGCTTCTTCTGATTCCGATTCTGATGCTGCCGCTGCTGCTGCTGCTGCTGCTGCTACTGCTGCTGTTTCTTCTCGCTGGCTCTGCGTTAGTTGGCAACTTTTATTTGTGGTTTTTTTATGTAAATGCGCCCAAGTGATAAGGCAACTTTTCGGCTACTGCAGCGGAGAACGAGAGGAAGAGAGAGGCTGGGAGCCTGAGACAGAGAAGGGAGAACGCTGTCGCTACATGACAACAGCAGCAACATGAACATGCTGCCAAGTGCTCTTCATCTCTCGCCCGCTCACCCGATCTCCTTCGTTCTTTTTTGCCGCTTGGAAATTAAATTTCAGTGACTTTGTTGTTTATTTGATGGGAGGAAGAGGAAGGGTGGTGAGTCAAGTGGTGGCTTAGAGCGGGAGAGATAGCGGGAAAGGGCTGAGGAGAGGGCATAATGACTTGGGGAATAGCTGGGCGAATTGTGCTGATCTCGAGGGGGAGGGGGTGGCAAGCGAGGAAACTGGTCTCATTATTATACCCTTAAATCAAATTGGCAAAATAAACTTAACTAGCCTTCCACATTTGACTGCTGTGCATTTAATTTGTTTATTTTATTTATTTTCTCTTACATTTTATTTTAAGTTGGGATTATTTAAGAGCTTACTGCAAGTTCTGCATATTTGTTTTAGTGCTGGTCTTTAATTGCTCTAAAACATGAAAAAATATACATTTTTAGAATTAAATACAAAGAAACAACAACTAAAGGTGTCAATAAACTCTTTTTATACTATTTTATTTATTTATTTATCTCATAAATAGGACAGTTATATATATATTTCCTTTATGTTTGATAAATATTTATATATCATTTTTAAGACGCGACAAATATAATATATTTATGTTTCGAAAAGATAATTATTATAATGATATTATATTATTATTATTTTTCTGAGATTCTTTAAAAAAACCTTGATATATGAATATTTTTTCAAATAAATATAAACAAAAATACAAAATCTATTAAAGTGTACACCTTTACAGGGTATTTTAGGTTCATTTTTCTTGTCCTTCCACTTTTTGTGGCATCTCTGTGTGGCATTGTGTCAGTGTGTCTGTTACGAGGTCCTTTCGCCTCATGTGTATGTGTGTCTCCGACTTCTTTGTCCTGTGCGACTCGAGAGTGAGTGTGAGTGTGTGTGTGTGTGTGTGCGTAAATTAGAGAAATTTACGTTTATTATTATTTTTAGTGGCAGTCGCTCATCAGAGTCCTGGGCTGGCTGTAGGTCCACTTACAATTCCACTCGCACCCGGAGTCCATTGTGCGAGGAGGAGTACGAGCAGAGGCTCGGCTGACTACCCCGAGATCCGCCTCTGCCCCAATTCCAGCTCCCTGGGGTATATATCTCTCTGTTATATTTATGTTTTCAGCATGTGCTCGCAGTAGTTTCACTCGGTTTGCTCATGCCGCTCATGTGTGGCAGCAGATAACATGCAACCCGGAGAACGTCCTCCAGAGAGGAGGAGGGCAAGGACATGATGCCTTTTGAATATGAAATGAAAGTGCAACTTGGTCCTGGGTGATGATAATAATTATGGGCCCTGCAGGCGATAATTGCCCACTAAGCGAGCCATAATCTCGGGCGACATAGAGAGTGAAGGAGTGAAGGAGTGTGTTCGGAGAGGGTGTGTGTGCTTATGTCCGAAAAGAAAACCCCAAAAGCCAAGCAAACCGCACCGCAGTCGGAGAAACTTTTTTCCGAGTCCATGCACACACACACACATCATCACATATTGCTCTTGCAGGAGGCAGGATCCTGACTCTACCCACCATTCACCATCCACCATCCCCTACCACCACCAGCTCTCTGCGGTTTCTTTGTCTTTTGTGTATGAGCTACGCTTTATCTCTTTGCCCCCTGCTGTTGCTGCTGCTTCTTCATCTCCTTGGTCAGCAGCAGGAAATTATTCATGGCATCTTCAACTTGAACTTCCTGCGGCTTCCGAGGGGTTGATGGTGCTTTCCTAAACTCAATGTTTAATTGCCGTTGCGAAAACATTAAGAGCAACAAACGGGCCACAGAGAGCTGTGGAAATTTATAATAAAATATTTTTTGAGTGGGTCAAAGGGTTGGGAAATGTCAGAAATGTGGAATGAATAAGAAGATAAATATAACATACTTAAATGCATATAAGAATAAGATTTAAGAGTAAGTTTTCTAGGGTACTACCTTCTCTTGGATTCTATTATAATAATATATTCTTAGAAATCTGTATTTTTAAGAAATCCAAAGACTGAATGCCCATCCTGCACCGTGCTGCAATCGGGAAAAATAAAACTTTGCTCATTTTTATTTTAAGCCTTCTGTTGGCGCTTTTTATGTCCTTAAAGTCCCTCCATTCAGCAGACCTTCCTTCCTTCCTTCCATTCTGTGCTTGAGTGCTTTTGTCATTTTGAAAAAGGCAAACATTATTGGCTCAGTGAGATAAGCTCCGACTGTAAACTATTTTTCTTGCATTTACGTGACGCTCTACCCCGTCCGTCCCACCCTCCTGGCAGCCGCAAAATGCGAAAAATATTATGCCTTATCCATTTTAATAGTCAATCGTTTTGTCATTTCGCTACTCCCCATGCCTGCTTGAGAGTAAGGGAAAAATTAATTTTATTTTAATGCCCGATGCGGGGATTTGTGAAGGGGTTTTGTCCCGTTTTTCCGTTCGCCTGAATGGGATTTCCAAGGATTTCCGTTATCAGTGATGCGGGATCGCTGTGTGTGTTCGGTGTGTTGTCAGGTGTTTGTGTGCGTTCTACCTTTCTTGTTTTTTTTTTGCTGCTCCTTTATTTTGCCTTATTTATTGCGATTTAAGTGAGTTGTCAAGCTGGAATAAAGAAAGTGCGATACAGGGCAGGGGGGTGGTGTTTGTATGGATAAGAGTTTTCCACTGGAAACACAGGGGCATAGGGGGCCTTGTGGCCATCGTGTGGTTATCTAATGTGATTTTAATTGAAAAGATGGAGACTGTTGATGGTGCGGTTAGGGCCACTGGTTTTGCCATGAGCTCGGTTAGTCGCAGATTATTTAAAGATGTTTAAAAGGACGTTGAGTGAATGGCTTTTATTCTAAGCAAATAAATAAGAGAGTTAAGCATTAACATATCCTAAGAAACACTTTAAAAAAACTAACCAGTTCCTTCAATCACTAGCAAAACGACTGAAAAATGTTAAAATAGTTTGTAAATAGTTGTAACTTTCATTTCATCCAAAAATTAACCAAAAAAGAAAAAAGGAAAATAATGTTACCCCACTTAATGAACTACTTTAAATAATTTTCCAACTGAAAATTATTTTCATTTACTAAACTTTGTCGTCGCATCGTCCTCGACGTAGTCGCTAGCTGCTCCTAGACGTCCTGCCAGCCCTCCAGCTTCTCCTCCTCCTCCTTTTTATTCGTTCTCGGCCAGCGCCAGGACTTTCAGGAACGCCTTAACTCTCTCGTTCAATGGCAACTTTAGCATCGTTAACAATTTGGCAAGATTTAAAAATGGCAGCAATTGAGGGTACGAGGTGAAGAAAGAAAGAGAGAGAGATTCGGTTGAGCTGCGAGGAAGGACGGAAGCGGACTCCAAATAAAAATATCACTTTACTGTGTCGCCCGACAACGTCGAAATCGCTGCCAAGGACGGGGTAATTTATCAAGACAAAAACCAAGCAACAGTGGAAGACGGGGTACGAGTGCGACAGATATAAAAGCCAAGGACTCACTGTAAGAAAGTTGAATGCCAACCTGAGGATGCTTTCAGGAAATCAACAAGGAATTTCATTAGATCTTAATGAAATTCAATTTTAAAACGGTAGCTTTAATGAGGACTTTGAATTAAGTTTGATGAGTGTTTGATATTTCTAGTGCCTTGAATTTCTTAAATAATGAAACTATATTCAAAAGATTTCAAATACAAATACGAATTAAAGTAAATTAATATTAATAACAGGCATTCTCTAGCGTATAATTAAATATTTAGTAAGGGAAGTATGTACGTATACGTAACAAGGGAACATATTATATTGTATATTATATTATTAGTATATTATATATTATATTATATATATTATGCAATAAAATATATTTTAAATTTATATGTAAGCAAATAATTAAGAAAGAATTATTTAAACGACGATAAACTCTTTCATAAAAAATTTGTTAAGTAAAATCAGAATGTATTAATATTACGTATACGTAATATAGGAAATATGAATATTTTTCAATATAAATACGAGATAAGCACAAAATTTAAGAAAAAGGGTAAATATAAGGATTAGAAACAAGTATTGGAAAATTAAAAATGAAGCGGAAAAGCATGAACTTAACTGGGATTACGTATACGTAATATTTATGGAAATATATTTTATATGGATAAATATTTTAAGGATGTTTTAAAGAATATTTTTGAAAGTATATTTTATAAGGTTAATATTTTTAGGATATTTATAAATTAAATTATTATTAAATTTCCCAGTAAAAATGCCCAAAGGAAAATTATGTTTATAACAGGAATAAATATAATATTACGTATACGCAATGTTTTAATTAAAATCACACTCATTTAAAATATGTGGAATTATTTCTAAATGTTCTTAATTAATTTGTATTATTATTTTATAAAATAACAAATTATAAATAAATTTAAAAACTTACCAAATAGCTCGAATAGCTTTCCCCTCAGTGCAGAGATGGCAGCAGGAGATTGGTAAAAGTAGCTGTCTGGGGGTTGGTGAGAGTGTAAGTAAGAAGAGGCTTTGAGTCTTTGGTTACTTTCTTAATTTCATTTACGCAATAGCAGCGACGCCGACGGCAACGCCGACTGAGGCAGCGGCAACTTTACAGCTTCCTTTGGACTGTTTTGTTTTTCAATTTGGCCCTGGCGATGGAAACTTTACCAAATACATCTCAAAAGAGAGCCAACAGCAGCAGCAACAACAACAACAACAAGTCTGAGACGAGAGCATCAAGAGCAACAACAACAACAACAATGAGGGGGAAAGACGTGCAAAGTTTCTATTAAAACGGATTTAATTATGTAATGGAATCATGATAAATTTCGCGCAACGTGAAAAGTGTTTGGCCAACTGCTCCTCCCTCCCGGCAGCATCGTTGTATGTACGTCTCCTGGGTTGGCCAAGAGTTGTAGCACAAGACACAAAGGCCAAGAAAAAGCTGGGCCAAGACAAAAACTTGTACAAGTGGAGCGGCCCAAAAAACAGTAGCTATCCAGATATCCAGAGATAGATGGATGTACGGATAAAGGGGGCACGGCCAGAATCCTTGAGACTGTGTTTCGGTGTCTATGATTTATATAGAGTAGTTTAATTAACGATGCTCATAACTAGTGGTTGAAAGTTTCCGCTTCCGGTTTCTATTGCGCCGCATTTTTATTGTTTTATTTCCTGCGATGGCGTGAAGAGTTTGTTCATCTTTTACCTCAATTGCCTCTCTAAAGGAGACCGAAACAATGGTGTTGGCATTATTATCTGTTGGTTTTTAAAATTTTATTAAATTTATAAAAGTTTCTTAAGCTTATTATATGAAAGAAGTACATTATTTTAGCTTATAGCTTTAAAATTCTTGAATTCTTTTAATTATCAGCAAACAAAACCTAAAATGTAGGCATTTCCTTTATAAGCATTATTTGTTCGTGGCTCCTGATTAATTAAAATGCAGTCATAACTTTGTTTTTCTCGGTAAATATGGAGCTCTTCTTGCATTTCTGCAAATGTTTGTATTTCTGTGTGTGTGTATGGTGTTCGGGGGAAAATGTCTTTTAGAGTGCATTATTCTGTATTTTCACAGAAACCCAACCCTCGGTATATTCATATATGTATGTATATACATATAAATGTGTGTATATTTTTGTTTGTTGCTCTCCAAGGCTTCTTTTGTTCGCTTGCCATGCTAAATAATTAACATTTGTGAAGTTTTTGTTTCGCTCTCAGCGAACCAAAATGGAATTCTTTTCATGTACTTCTTTGGTCGTAATTAACATTTCAAGACCAGAAAAACAAATGCACCATCAACAGAAAACTTAGATCCGAATACAATGTGGGGCGAAAAACAAAAGTTTGTTTTAATTTAGTTCCCTTTCCCCCCCGAAAAAAGCCCTGCTGCACCGCCACTAATTGATTGTCATTTGCACCACAAATTTAAAATCAAATCGATAAATTGACTGAGTTTAAATTCGTGGAAACTTTTCTAGGTTGCATCTGTTAATAATTTAATCTTTTTTAAATGGTTTTTAGTGTTTATATTATTACCAGAAGTTTAAAATGTTTAAATATTTCAATTTATTTACTACTAGAATTAAATACCTTTATTCTTGAATAGTTTTTCACTCAGAAATTAAATAAAATCATATTCTTTTTAGCAAAGTAATTAAATTTCTTGGTTATATTTACTTTAAATTTATTCTGCAGTCCTTTCTATTGATGGCTTACTGTAGGCACTCTAATTTAGATACATACATACCCCACACATGTGCTGAAACGTATATACATTTAGTTTATTCATTCGTCCCACACATTCATTAGCAGAGCTGCCTTTTGTCCACATTCTTGGCCACAAATTCACTAACATTTTTTACCGCATTGTCATTTATTTGGTACTCGCTTTTAGCTTTCCTACCTTTCATTGTATCTGTTTTGTGGTCCGCCACTTCCGCCTCTGCCTGCACCTCCTTTTATTACTCCTTCTTTCCCCCCTTTTGGGTTATCCTTCTCACTCACTCATTTGCCCATCCTTGCATAATTTCCATTCTTCTATTTTTTTGCTCTTTGCCGGCCGCTTAATAACGTTTTAATTGTTGTTGTGGGCTTTGACCGTGGAGGACCGTGGAAAATTCCCACGCAGATCTGCCCCCGACCCCTTTTTTTGGCCACATCTCCCTGCCGCTCAGCATTTTTATTATCATAATGAGTATGCGGTAAGGGGTTAGCGGGGATCTACTTTGTACACTAAAAAAAGGAGACTTTTTACAAGAAAAAGAGCTTTAAAATTCAAGAATTAGAATATCATTGAAGGTAGAAAGGATTATGTGTTTCTGAAGAGCAAGAATAATATTATTTATATGGCTTAAAATATCTGAATTCTCTGAGAATGGTTTAAACTCAATTACTCAACATATTTTGAGTTAAAATAATGATATAAATTATTTAATTTACTTCTCTTTTTTCACTATGAGGAACCTCACAGGTTTGTTATATTTTTATATTATATTATATTATATTATATTATATTATATTATATTATATTATATTATATTATATTATATTATATTATGTTATATTATATTATATTATATTGTATTATATTATATTATATTATATACTTTTCCCCAGTGTACTTTGGGTCTGTGTGTGCTGAAAGGAATGTTGCATAATGTGGCCGCCACGACGCCGAAAAACCATTCGAAATTATGCATGCCGCGGTATTATTTCTAGCCTTTGTTTTCCGCGTCTCTTTGCCCGGCTCTCTATTTTCCTTCGTTTTTTTTTGTATTGTAACTTTTAACTTTTAGCCAGAGGAGCTGGGAAATAAATTCAAGTTGCCTTGGCGAGTCTATTTAGATTTTGAAAACAGCTTCACGGCTCGCTGAGTTTATTACCATGAGTTTAAAGCGACTCTGCCGGCTGTCTGCTTATCAAGTTGCCATTAAATCTCCCGCTTAAACATCCTCCAATCCCCTGCCACGCCTCGCTGATAAGCGAAATTTCAGCGCAAATTTATTTGATGTGTTTTATTGTGTTGTTAAATTTCGCGTGGCAGCAAGAAAAAACAGAAAACAGACAAACAACTGGAGAACAGCAAAAAAGCCGCTGCCTTGCTTGGCCCTATCAGCCGGGCCGTTTATCATTCTCCGAAGCTCCTTCCAAATGGCACTCAGCTGTTCGCTTTCGAGTCCTTCGCTCACCTGGCTTGGCTGGCTGCCTGTCGCCAAAGTTCATTAAATGCGCCATGAATTCCAAATGCCAGCAGGGCGAACTTAAAGTTGAAATGGGACTCGATATCCGTTCCGGATGAATCTGCAAACCATCTAAAAACAAAAAAAAATTGAGTTCATTGTCAGTGTTAATGAAGGGGAATGGATTAGAGTTTGATGGAAGATTACAAAGCCTTTTGTGGAGTTCATTAAATATTCCCTCATAGTAATAATTAAATATTATTTATTTTACATGGTAACTTTAATGTTTAAACTCTTTCTTCAATATTTTTCCAGCTTCCTTTAAATGAAGTAAATTTCTTTAGCGATTTCCTTGCAGCCAATTTCTTTGGCAAATAAAAAATCAAATGCAATTTCTCAAGAGCAGATCGATTAAGTGAAGTTTCCCCGTTTTATGTCCTTTTTCACATCTCCCCCGAAACCATCACAAAAGTATTCCAATATTAGCCTTCGTTCCGGGCCGGATCCCTCAAGATCCCAACCGCTCTTGGCCTTAAGACCATAAACAAGCTATTATCGGGAGACCGAACAAAAGTCGAGCCAAAAAATGCAGCTGGCTTCGTTTGGATTATCGTTTATTGCATTATTTTTATGCGATGAACGCGCGTCGATTAGAAAACTAAAAATGTATTTCGCATTTCACTTGGCTGGCTGGCTGGCTGGCGAAAAGCGAATGAAATGCAATAAAAATGAAACAGAAATGAGAACTCCTCACGAAGGACCACTGCCACTGTGGGGAGGAGAAAAAAGGAAACCAGGGGAGGAATAAAAGGGAAAAGGCAAAACGAGCGCGGAGCAAATGGCAATCGCATTTGGCGCATTGCACTTTCCCTGCAAAAGCAACAACATTTAGCAGCAGTAGCAGCGGCAGCAGCAGCAGCAGCGGCAGCAGACACCCAGCACAGCACAGCACAGCAACTATCAGCAGTTTACAACAATATTGGCACCTCCACTTGGCTAACTTGGCTAACTGTGAAATTGTGGCCCATAAAACGTGAGCATTGCAGCGGAAAAAATGGCGGGACTTTTCGACTATCAAATATCCGGCGCTCACGTTAAAATGATTGTGTCAATAAAGAACAAGTCGTAGTGGAAAATAAATATAAATAAATGAAAGTAACTGTTTGGTTTAAATTTATTATATGTTTATGGGTGTTAAATAGAATATATTTTTGTGTTTTAGTAAAATATAGGAAATGTGAATCAAATATACAAAACAAATGGCATTGAAAATGCTATAATAATTATAAGAAGCTATTATTTTTTAGATATTATTTATTAAACTCGTCAATAAATAAAAAAACGTAAAGTACTCCATATTTAAATAAGCTTTAAGTACTTGAGTCTTATTTAAAAATATTTACTTTGTTATGATAATAGGCAATAAACCCAAAGAATTGTATTTTCCTACCATCTCCATGCCCACAAATACCCATTAATTTAGCGTGTACTTTTGCCTAACAAAGAATTTCCCCAAAAACAAGATAGAAAAGAAAACTGGCGGCTGGCCGGAAAGTATGCATGGGAAAATGTAAGCAACCATTCGACCGCCTAACCTGCAGCTCCTCGGCAATTGCCAAGCAGACAAAAATCTTGGCCGGCCACATGGCGTATACGTGTTAATTTAGCGCAACGATTAGACACTGTGCGCTCTCCGTCTCCGTCTCCGTCTCGGTCTTCCCCGTTTCTACTCTGTCCGCTTCCTCCGACAATTGCAGCTTGGTAAATTGCCCGTTTGCTTGGCACAATAATAAATTTCAACACTGGCTCCTGTCAGTCAATGGCCAGGGGCTGAGCGGGCAACGGGGATAATGCCGCGGCCGGTTAGGCTGGCCCGGTAAGTGCATTTCAGCCCAAAAACGTTTTCAATTTGGCCCGGAGTCGGTCTATTTTTAGGCTAAACTCGACACAAAACACTATATTTTGCTGGACTATAAGTAATGATGTGACGATTTGGCAGCAACTAAATGGGGGATGGGTTGTGATCCCCAGCGTGGGCGTTCCTTGAGTCAGTTCATTGGCCCCGGGGATATGTTTTCCTAAAGGAATTTTCATTGCAGGTGCAGTTCAAGGCCTAAGTTTTGTGAGTTGTAGAGGCATATGATAGCTTAAGGTGTGATTTATTATTAGTTAAATATTATTAAAATCAGATATTAGATATATTATTTTTAGATATTACGTATACGTAAATTGTACAACCTAGAATTAAATATTTAATTACCAAATCATAATATTATATTATCTTTCCAACTACCCCTAGTTCAGGAGATACACAAATATATATTTACCCAAAGAGTATCTTAAATGTTCAGCCATAATTCTTGCTGAAATTTCGCCTTACTTTGTTTGTTTGTTGCTGCTGCTGCTGCTGCTGCTGTTGCTGCCGTTAAATAAAATTTACTTTACCATGCACTTTGGGCTTACATTCTCTGAACTCAGCTTGTTTTCGTGTTTCTTGGCTCGACTTTTTTGTTTCCTTTCGACTGGGCAAAAGCAGCTCTCGGGTCGTTTGCCCAGTCTGATAAATTGTTTCCGTACCGAGAGCGCTGCACGTAATTGCTGAGCGGATCGATGAAAAGTAGCTTAAGGATGCCAGACAAGAGTGAGTTGTTGTTGTTGCTGAAGTTGCAGTTGCAGTTGCTGCCTCTGCTGCTGCTGCTGCTGCTGCTGCTGCTGCTGCTGCTCCTGCTGCTGCTCCTGCTCCTGCTGCTGCCTGTGACAAGGCCAACTAATTTGTACACTTCATTCGAGAAACCGAACGACAGTTGGCATGAAAATAAGACAATGTTCAAAAGTGCCGAGCCAAGTTAGTGTAACACCCAACTTGGGTCTGGAACAGTGATGGCAAGCAAAAAAAAGTATACAAAAAATACGAGAAAAGCTTAAATAAGTGGAACAAATATAGGAAAAATAGAAATTTACTAAGCTATGAGAAGAGGCGTAAAATAATACAAGAAATGAGCTATATAGCATAGAATTTTGAGTGTGAATAATTCAAATAAATACAAATATTAACATTAATTTTATAGAATACTTCTATAAATATATTATTTGATTATTCTATTACATAAAAAAAATATATAAAATATTTATAAGCCATTGACCTAATTTTTAAATAATAATAACAACCAGAGATGATCAACACTGGTGTGCAATGTAATGCAATTTCATGTCAAAAACTAACACAGACGACAGGACTCACTGGCAAACTTTAAAGTGATATTTTTGTGTCGGTTAGTGCAGCACCACCTGTCCTGCTGTCTGTATATCCTTCTGCCAGCTTCGTGTTCCGTGGCCTGCCGTGTTGTTGTCGCTCCTTGGTTTTTGCTGTCACTGCAGCAGAAATAGCAGCAGCACCAGCAGAAGCAGCAGCAGGAGTCGAAGCACCAGCACCAGCACCGGCACCAGCACCATCAGACAGAAGTGCCAGTCATGAGGCCGCAAGAAAACAAACTTCAGCCGGCTTCCTGTCGCTTTGCTCTTCTTTTGCTCCTTCTCATCCTCGACCGCAGCTCACGACGCTTACTTCCGCTTTTGAGTGTTAAGCAACGCACACAAACGGCAACACACTCATAGTTGCACTGGGGAAAAATTCCAAATAAATTATAACAAAAATGTAAATAAAATTTAAAGTTTTACAAACAATTGTTTAATCCATAAAAAGATTATTATTAAAATACATTTCTTTATCTTCTTGTTATGTTCTTTATAAGAACTTATTTCTGTGATTTTTCCTTTACCAAATAGCGCACTTCACAGGCGGATTTAAAGTCGCATTTGCTGGACAGTTAAAGACCTCAGCAAAGGCCTTGAGATTGCTCACCGAAGCATGCAAGGATACATCGCTCTGATCGCCCAATCCATAGGCATTTCCAATAAGAAGCTGCGAGAAGTTAAGCAGGAATAACTGCTCCAGAGGAATCTTGAAGAAACAGGGCTGCTCCTGGCTCAGTGTGGAATCTTTGCCAAAGAAGCTGTCATAGATCAGTTCCAAAGCCAGGACATCGATCACTCGATAGCTTATCGAACGCGTTTCGGTACGATTGAGGCAGGAAATTCCATCGATGTAGCCCTGATTTTCCTCGAAATTCCCAAACAAAGTACTATTGTTGCCAATGCTGTCGAAAGGAAGGTAGTAGGAATCAAAGTTCACCAAAATCTGGCCGGCCAAAAGGTATCCCAGGTGGCTGAGCTTGAAGACGTCGTGCAGATCGGGCGAAAAGTAAGGCTCCTGAAGGCTGATATAAGGCAGAAGGACAATGTTGTTAGTCCCATAGAAAGTGGCCTCGATAGCGGCATTCAGTTGGTTGTGGAAGAGATAGAATTCTTTGCCCCTGGGTACCGGCCGATCTAGTTGCTCCAAAATCTTTCGATTCAGATGCTCCAAGACCTTCAATTGGGCTTCGGCATAGTCTAGATGTATGTTCAGGTTGAGATCCGAGTAGAAATTGGTGACAAAGCCGCGTTGGTCCTCAATATTTGGCAGTATTCCCACCCTTACGGTCATAGTGCGCAGCTTCTCCTTCAGATGTTGAACCTCCTCCGAGGTTAGATTTAGTCGATTGTCTTCCAGTCGCTTCATGAAGGTGTCGGAGATGATCTTGAATAGACGTTGGACTTCCTCAAAATTCCGCTGTAACTCCTCGTCTTCAAAGTGGCGATTCTTGTAGACAAACTCGGCGGCGGGCTTCATGAGAACACCCACGGCGGCCGCACACTTGGCTGCCTCTCCGTTGGACTCACTGCCATCGATACTCTGCAGATATCGAATGAAGCCGACCATCAGGTGAGTGGCCACCACTTCTCTGTCGTATTTGTCCATCACTTTCTGCAGACCCTCGAGGTACTTAATATCCAATACTTCGAGCTCGAGACTGGGGTCAATGGAGCTGCCTAATACGATCTCCAGGTACTGCCCAATGGAAATATTTGTCCGCTGCTCAACCTCTTCAGTGGTCATGAATTCCACGTCGCTGGTGACTTCTTCGGTCAGCTTCTGTAAGTCATACTCCAGATCCGTAATGTTGCTGGCCAGGAGAGCAGCCTTCTCCCTGGGAACCTTGAGGGTAATCAGAAGACTCTCGGTGTCCGATACCTCAGGGATCGCCTCAATAGGGTGGCTGTTGAAACTGAGCATCAACTGGCTACTGTCATTTGTTCTTGTGCTCAGGTCCATGGGTATAAGAAATTTCTCGAAGCCAAAGCGACGGAGACGAGCTAGGGTAACCAGCCACTGGAATCGCTTCTTGGGCCACTCACCACCTCCTCGGGGCGTGAACTGGGGCCAGGAAAGATCCAGGTCCGGTGCCACCAGCTGCAGGTAGTGCTGCCAGGAATGGGTTTCCTTGGGGGCGGTGCGGCAGGTGTTGTACAATCGCCACACCTTCTCCTCCACTCTGGTCTCATCGACGAAGTCCGTGTCCTTAATGTCATCGAACACCTTCTGCAGATTTTCATTATATTTCTGAATAATTACAGTCTGCAGCATGTAGATGTCTTCACCCTCATGAACGTCCAAGAATTTGCCGCTGGAGAACTTTTGAAAGTCCTCGCAGGGATCGGCGCTTTTGTTCATGTGTTGAAGGATAAGGCTTAGGGCGTCTTCATTGGAGCTGGCCGCAAGCCCTAGCAGCGACAATAGACACAAGATCTTTGTTATTCTCTCCATTTTCACTGATTAACTGAGGCATTGCCTGTGAAAAACATAAGTTTTTAAGCCGCTGCTCTGAAAATTTATTGTGCAGGGTCAGCACGAGAGGCCATCGGCTGATAACCGGGCAACGCGTGTTTAGTTTTCGGCAATAAAAATAATCAATTTAAAGGTTGACAACCAATCTGGTGGCAACAACTGAGAGCGAGCCCTCGAAACTAAAATATTTGTAATCTATAAGGCTTCAGAAATCACAGAAGACAAGCTAAAAGACATTAACTTTTCATACATATATTATTTTTAAGGAGATAAGACTTTAGCTGATGACAAAAATATGCAAATTAGTTTAAACTTCGATTCCTTTAACCTTTATATCAATTTTTTCTGTTTGTATGTGTTTTATTATAAATTATTTCGAGGCTTCATAAATTGTTGTAGAATTTTTTGCCCAGTGCACACTCATACCCAAATATTTCGTTGTCCTTTGACATGCATGTCTGGGTCTTTAGCTGTTCAACCTGTCTGCTGTCTGCTGCTCTTCTGTGTGTGCAGTTTTTGTCATTTTTGGCTCTTTTCCTACTCTTTTTTTTCATGCACCGTGCACCGCCCTAAGGCTGTGGAAGTTATGACAAAACCTGCCACGCCTTCGCCACACGAAGTCGTCCTGTCTTTGGCCAGGATCCACCTCCACCTCTGACAGCCCAAGAAGATACGAAGGATTCGAGTGGCGGGGCAGAAGGGCGTGCGGCGTGCGGCGTTAAAGGTGATTCACTTGTTTGTTGCTTGTTTGTTTGCAATTTGTTGCCATAATTTTTGTTCTCGCGCTTCTGGATCTAGATTTCTGGCAAGGCGGCAGGCCGATGTAGGAGTGCAGGTGGAAATTGTTATGGCAACGCATTTGATACTCAAAACGGGTGGAATTTCCTTCTGAATGTTGCTAAAAGGGCAAATACTTTATGGAAATATTTTCCATGAACAGATTTGAACTAAAGATGGGAAATGGATAAGTGAATTTAATATTTAACTAAATTAATGAAAGCTTTTAAGTTATAATTTGATAAAATTATTAATTAGTTTCTGTTCTAATCTATTTGGGAATAATTCTAGTTAATAATAATTTCTAAGACATTTGATTGTCTTTTTTTGACTGTTTATGCTGCG
Organism: Drosophila truncata; assembly: GCA_008042515.1. NCBI lineage: Eukaryota > Metazoa > Arthropoda > Insecta > Diptera > Drosophilidae > Drosophila > Drosophila truncata. Next base: position 101,068 of record VNJQ01005103.1, on the reverse strand, counting down.
TATACGTGATATTTTTGCCTGCATTTGTCCGCGTCTCAGCTGTGAGAGCGTTTGTGGAATGCTCACCATTTTGGTGGCCATATCAATTTCAGAAACGCTTGCCTTTGGCCCACATTATCGTTAAAATTGTATTGGATTGGTCCAGGATGCTTTGCTGACCAACTGGATAACCGAATGGCTATTGTGGCCCCAAGTCAGAGCCAGATTGAGCTTTCCAGTATCCTTTTTCCATCGTCTGCATTCAGTTTTGCCAAACATATATATATATCTATGTGTGTTTATATAGATTTTCCGTTATAGCCACACGAACTTCTTCTTAAAATGCAATTTTCAAGATTTTTCTTTTCCTTTTCAGCTCGTTTGGCTGACGCCATTTTAGTCCGTAGTCCTTGCCCGCTGATTTTAAGCCTTCCCTTTTGGTTGGGTTGCCATTCCATCTCCCTGGTCCACACCCACACCCACACCCAAACCCACTCCCCCCCCACAGCCTTCGACTGGCCAGCTATGGCCACGCCCCATTTGCCTCCGCTTGCATGTGTCAAAAGGTATTTTTTATGTTCAGTTTCGTGTTTTCCAGCATTTTTCCAACGTTTTATTTTTCTTTCTCGTTCGTTTGGTTCGCAGGACATTCGAGCAGAAGCCGGGGGCAGCCGTAGGACTCTCCTGAAGTCCCATCTTGTGTGCAGGTAATGTGGCACTTGGCTAAAATGGTGTGTGAAATTTTATGCGAAACGGCTTAAGATGTTGTTGCTGTGGCCGTGCTTGTTGTGCTGATATTTCTGGAACGGAACACAATCATTCTGCTATGTTGCACATAAAAAGTTACGTTGAGTGGCAGTATATATATGTATAAAACCATATATGTATGTACATACATGTGCAGGGGGAAATAGTAGCATAGTAGTTTTCAGTTCAGTTAGGGTTTTCCCTCTATTCCCTCTGACCAAACCTCGACTGCTGCTGATGATGACATTTTCGTTTTTGGTCACTCGGATTGGCAGCTACAAAAAAAAAACAGTAAGAAAAAAGGCAAAGAAATCCCTAAAAAAAAGATTAGTTAGCTCGGTAGGGTTTAGTTTCAGTTCAGCTTCTTTTCGCATTTTCACATTTCGATGCGGACTTGAGTCTATGCTGTTAGTTTCGATTCTGGCAATGGCAAATGTCCTGAGAATGAAACTCGATTTCGATTGCGTCCCTTTTATTCCTTTTTTTTTCCTCTCACTTTTTGCCAATGAAACATTTTTCGTATTGTTATTGAATGTGTTCGGCGGAGAAGCAAGGCAAAAAGTGGATTTAATCATTAAAAATTGAAGAATTTATATCAGGGAAGTCCAAGCCTCTGGATTCACAAATATGTGAAGTTTTCCAACTAAAAAAAAGAGTTTGTTTTAATAAAAATAAACAACAAAAAGGTTTAAAATACAAAATGAAGGTTTGGAGATGGATGTAGGATGTGTCTTCTTATTTTTGAACCCAAGAACTACTCATTCGAATTTTAAATCTATTTTTTAAACATATATATAATAATTTTTATTTAGAACGTAACATTTGGCTAACAAAACTGATGACTATAAAATGAAACAGCAATCGAAGTGATTGATAATTAAAACTAGGAAATATCCTATATAAATATCATTTTTGAACCTCTATCAAGCAATTCAATACCTCAAAAAAGTGCCTTAAAAATTGTTATAAAATTGTAAAGCAAGGCCTTCAGTGCAAAAAGATAACCAAAAGCAGAAAACACACTCGTTAGTGTAGCCTGAATGAGAAAAATAATTTTTATTTAATTTTCTCACCTGTTTTCAGGGCAAATACATTCGCATTTAAATTCACATTTGAAATACACATGCATTTCAATTAGTTTCGGCAGAGTTTTTTACCTCGAAAAACGACAGGCTCCATTTTCTTTTTCCCGTCGATATGCATTTGGATGAGAGAGTGAGAAGCGTTTTACATGTCAAAGGAACGTTGGACCGTGTCCGTGCGAATAAAACAACTCGATTCAGTGCGGAACAGGACACATGGGAATGCGGAGTCCTGGGGGGACTTCGCCGGAAATGGCTGTTTGTCTAACGCGAATTTTCGTACATTCGTGTTGTCATGCTTTTTTGATGTTTCACTCCGGCGCGGACTCGTCAATTACAGCAAACAATGACAAGCATCATCATCATCATCATCAGCATCAGCATCAAAGGGAGATGGTGACGGTGGCGGCAGGCGATCACCTTGCACAGGTCTGACAGCGCCATCATATTTTCCAAATTGCTTGTAAAAATGTCTGTTAATTGCACGTGCGAAAAGGGTTCTCTTCGAATCAGTAGGCACTCAGAATTTGAACACGGTTCGGGATTAATTCAATTAAACTGGGAACGGGAAAGGCAAAATCTACTTAGCTTCTGATTTTGATGTTGATTTTCAGCTGCCATGCTCTTGCCTTCGACACTCTTAATGGATAGGCGTAGCAAAATCATTAATTATGCTACTTTCAATGGAAAGTACGTGTCATTCTCTGGCTCAGAGTGGGACAATATGGAAAAGTCATTAGGGTCATATTAGCATATTTAAATTTTAAACCATCATTAAAAGTGTAACCGTAAGCACTCATATTTAACGAAGCCGAAAACTCTACATTTCCTATTCCTAATAACGGAAAAAGTTTACACATCAATCGTTGTATTCCAAACCAAATCTACAATATTTTTTTTTAAATAACCCTTGTTAATATGTAGCAAACAATATGTGAATTATTTAAAGCTCAGTGTAGGTATTCTCCATTGAAATGAGAGTACTGCAACGCGTTGACCGTTTCTCCGGGATATGGATGAAGTTGTTGTCCTCATCGATGCCCAGAAAGTAAGTCGGAAGTAAGCCACGCCCCTTCACGAAAGTCATGCCGCGGTAGTTAGCCGAAATACCAAAATCTTGAAGTATAGTCGCCGACTCCTCCGTTACTTGGATGTGTCCCGATAGACCCGTCATCTCCATTCGCGCCGCCATGTTCACCGGATCGCCCCAGATGTCGTAGTGTGGCTTCGAGGCGCCGACAATGCCGGCCATTATCTCACCGCTGGATATGCCGATGGTTATCATCCCGTCAATTATCTCATGACCCTTGACGATCCCATTGTAGGCGTCGTTGCAGCTGGCCAGGGTTTGCATCAGATCCAAGGCGAAGGAGGCCATAACGAAAACCACCTCATCGCGGTTTTCGTCGCCTACATTATAAATACAAAATACTTTACTTTATACTTTATGCTTTACTTAAATACAATTGCCATAATCGCTCACCTTCGTTCAACAACGTCCGTCTCACTGGCGTACTGGTGGAACCAGCAAAGTTCACATCCAAGCCACAGGCCGCCATGTATGTGCAGTTGACGATTTTGATCTTCTCGACCCCGTAATACGTCTTGTAGTTTGATAACTGCACTCGAGCAGAATATATAAATAGAAAATTGGTAATTAATAAGAAATAAAATGAATACCGCTTACCAGCACATCAAACTGGGTAATAATCTCATTCAGAATCCGCAAGCTCCGCATATTTATTTGAAAGTTCGTTAACATGGCAAACATGACCGATACCATTTTATAATTTTCAAAGTAGAGTTCGTGGTGGGACAATGAGCCAAGATAGATGTCGACTGTGAAAAATATGGAAATCATTAATATTATGCTTTGCCTTTCTTCTTCTTCTTCTATACAAGACTCACCAACATGACTGGGGAGAATATTATTTAGAAGAATTATGATCGAGCGATTAGTCATTGTGGCGTCACTACGTTTCTTTTCCAACTCGACGCGGGAGCTAAAATTTGAGAATACAACTTTGAGAATACATTTTATGATGCATTAAACTTGCAACTCACTTAAAGTTAACTTTCTTGGAAAACTCGGTTTGACGCGCCTTCAGATAGATTATTGAAAATGTAATTATTATTATTAAGCTATGGGCAAACTCCGCGGGAAAGTAGGGATTTGTGGTGGTGCTGTGATGAAAAACAAAATCGAACAGAAGGAAAATAAATATGAAATATACGACAATGTGTCCCGCAGCCACAACGACCTTCAGCATGAACGGGATGTGGCTAAAGAAGAACGCCATGCCAATCATCATGCCTAGCATATCGGTGGCAACCCAAGGATGGAAACATATTTTTTCTCGATTCTCATAATGAAAGATCCTCTCCTCGATGTATCTCAGAATGAACTGATCGTAGCGGCAGGTCATCTGATGGATAAATACAATTTTCTGATAAATGGAGATCTTTGTAGCGGCAAGCTTACCGTAAAGAAAATGATTAATAACCAATTCGATGATATTACGAGCAGGTATATCCAAATGCGGACGGGAAGACTTTTCTGGATTTTCTCATGGATGCGGAATATTGTACAGCTGATACGGTTGTAAGTGTGCGGTATGTTTTTCTTGCCATATCTCATCCAGCAAATCTGTTTGAACCAGGAAATTAAGGTGAGGGTAGTCAGGGCCAGAAATATAAATAATATCACTGCACAGCAAGGTAGGCATAGGGTCGAAAAATTAATTATTTGAACGTATATCAGGCTAGTTCCAGCGAACCAGGCCAATAGCATGTGGTACTTGAATAAATAATCCGATTCCCTCAAATAGGCTTTCTCCACATCATTGTTGAGGAAGGTCAGGCAGAGGTCCATCTTTTTGTTCAACGGATCTTTCGAATACTTTCTGCTCCACAATGCGTAAAGTGCCTTGATGCTGTCGATTCAAAAATTTGGAATTGTATTTACATATTTAAATCTGAAGGCAAAAGGTAAATATTGTACAACTATTTCAGCGAATATTTGTTACGAGCAAAAACGTTTTGGATTCGCAAGTCTTTTTCGTAGCCTTAGGTAATATTCAGATATAATTGTCTAAGATAATGAGAATCAACTCACTCAACTCTCATGACTGGCAACTTCCGAAATTCTTCATGCAATTCCTTTTCGAACAAGGCGCGCAAAGTTTTTCGATCAATTTTGTCGGTTTTATGCGGCACAGGGGACTCGAACTCAGCGACATCATTCGAGCTGGACACTATTAGGTATGTGATAATTCTATGCTCCTTTAAAAAGGGATCGTTCTTCGCCTTTTCAGGACCGCTCTCGATTACGTAATCACCCGTTATATTGTTCTTCGCCGCGCCACTGATGTGCACGGCCCCTGGGACGCCAGTGGACTCCAGGACATTGGCAATTGTGACGTCCAGCCCTAAAGGTATTCGGAGAGTTGTATTAAATAAACCCTATATGGGTAAAGATTAACCTGCTCACCCCACACATCATATTGGAGCTTAACTTCACCAATCACCCCTGCAAACAAGCTGCCGGAATGAATGCCAATGCGCATATCTATATCCAACCCTTGTAAGTTACTGGGAAAGGGAAATATTATATTATAGTTGGTACCAAAATAAAGAAGTGTTACTTGAATATTAAACAAATATATCAGAGACTTACCGCACTTCTTGTATATGGGCGATCATGGAAAGGCCCAGGGCCACAGCATTGTTCGCATGATCGGCATCCCCATGCGTCAGCCCCGCCACGCAATAGTAGCAATCGCCGAGAAACTTGATGCGCTGCACATCGTAGCGCTGGGCGGCAAGATCAAATCTGCCGTAAAGGTCGTGCAGGGTGGTCACAAGCTGCTCCACGGTTAAAGTCGTGGTCAGGTGGGTGTAGTTCACCACGTCCGCATACAGAATGCTGACGTCCGAATGCATCTGGATGGCCATGGGACGCCTATAGGCGGAGAGGCTTTGCTTTGGAATCGAGGCGTACCGATCGTATAGACTGATCCTCTTCTTAATGTCTTTCTGCAGGAGCTCTGAGAACTGGGTTGGCAGGATGCTATCTAGCAGCAGTTTCTCATGGCGCTGTGCGTTGCGCAGCCCGAACTCTTCCTTAACAAAATGGTGGCGGTCGATGAACGAGGATCGCACAACAATGTCATTAACGATGCGGCAATAGGTGCCGATTACGTTTATGCATAGACAGTGGAGAAACTGAAGGCTCGTTTCGTTAAAGCTGGATTGCTTATCATCGATGGTAGCAGACATAATTTTCACGTAAACAAAGATATACACGCCGGTGACTATACATCCCAGCACCATGGCGACCTTAGTGCTCAGGATTGGCAGGAACAAGTAGATCATGTACACGATGTATGTGTCGTAGAACGAGCCGCACTGCCAGTCATGCAAGTAATGGTGGTATAGGGTCTGGGTCAGATCTACGAATCAGCGGAAGTCACATCTAAATACATAGGTAGACTGTTACCTGTTATAGGAACTCACCCGCACACACCAAAGTGAAAGAGGCCAACGTAGAACTGACGAGCATTATCCAAGTGTTTTTGTTGATTAGTTTCTTGCAAAAATTAATGCTCAGAATGAGTAAAAGGATCAGGCAGCCTCCTATATAAATACTTATGTCCACGTAGATGTGCTTTTTATGCTGCAAATGATAAAAAGTGGCTTGAGATCGAGACAGGACTGCAGTCGGGGGTGGCTTACCTGACTGAATATCGATATCAATGCACAATGAATAATTGTGACGATGATATGAAGTAAGCAGAAAACGCCGACGTAACTCCTACAGAGGCGCATTCGATATGCTTTAAACTGTCTTTCCAAGCTGAGCTCCTTACATTTGGACTGAAGGCTTTTGATTATTGAATGTGTTCATAAATCGGATCTAGTTTCACAATTACCTGGAGGTAGAAGAGGCTCCACTTGCTCTCCACGTGATAATTGAGCTCGCACCTATGTGGCGGAGTAGTCATTATTATTTTAGGATTTTCCCTTTTTAGAATTCGGCTCCAATTTCAAACTATATTTCAGTCTATGTAACTTTTGAGAGTTCAAAGTACGGGCTACTTGACTGAGAACAAAACTAGTTTCCTAGCAATGCAGTAATTCGGGAAGAAATATATTAGGAAATATACTTGGTAAGTGACCGTGAAATATTCAAAATTCATTATTCCCTATTTGACATTCACTTGATAGATAATTTAATAGACAATCGGAAAATATAAATGATTTTTGGCCAGCACTGAACTATTTGACAATGTTTGCCCTCAATAAGATCTGAAATATTTGAAAGGGATCGAGAAACCGTATAATTAAATATCATAAATACAAATATTGGATTCTAATTCTCACTACAATAGTTCCCATCGCCTCAAAAAAGGCAATAGCGACGAAGCCAACGTGTCCAAAGTCCAAAGCGAATTCCCGATTTACATTTATTAATTAAATAAATAATTTGTCTATACATATTTTATTAACCCTGCCACCATTCGTAATAAAACGATATCATTTCTAATAATTATTTTCAATTATTGCAGTATAAAATTATTTACACGACACGTTAAATGGACGAAAAGAGCTTCAATGTTGATTTCCGTGTTCCCTCCCTTTGGATGAAGTTGTACTGCTCATCGATGCCCACAAAGTAAGTCGGAAGTGGGCCACGCCCCTTCACGAAGGTCCGACCGCGATAGTTGCACTGAATGCCAAATTCTTGGAGAATATTCGCCGACTCCTCCGTTACTTGGATGTGGCCCACAAGACCCGTTGTCCCCATCCGAGACGCCATGTTCACCGGATTGCCCCAGATGTCGTAGTGTGGCTTCAAGGCGCCGACAATGCCGGCCATTATCTCGCCGCTGGATATTCCAATGGTTATCATTCCGTCCAAAATATCGTACCCCTTGATAATGCCATTGTAGGCCTTGTTGCAGCTGGACAAAGTTCGCATGAGGTCCAGGGCAAAGGAGGCCATTACGAGGACCACTTCGTCGCGGTCCTCGTTTTCACTTAACTGCAAGTGCTGATCTGCGAGAAAAATTTTAAAGGAGATACATTTTATAATGACAATTCCCATATATCACCACTCCACCTTCAAATGTCGATCTCGGTTTGTCCCCGATTGTCGATCCCGGTTTGTCCCCGATTGTCGATCCCAATTTGTCCCCGATTGCCGATCCCAATTTGTCCCTGATTGTCGATCCCGTTTTCACTGGCTTACTGGTGGAACCAGCAATGCTCACATCCAATCCGCAAGCCGCAATATATGTGAAGTTGGCGATTTTAATTTTCTCAACCACATAGTGCTTATAGTGGAATAACTAGACAAAGACAGCATTAACAAAGATTAAATATTTTATAAATATGAATATTTTTGGTAAATATATCAAGTAAGCTTTTCCTCGGATCAGCCTTTGATTCTATTCCCATTTAATAACCTATTTTGTAGATAATGTACTCCAAATTGATTTAATAACTACCTCTACTATGGAACAATAATGGAAATAATATTGATACCACTTACCAGCTTATCAAACTGGGTAATAACATCATTCAGAATCCGCAAGTTGCTTAGATTCAGTTGAAAATTTGATAGCGTGGCAAACATGACTGATACCATTTTATAATTTTCATAGTAAAGTTCGTCTCTTTCTAGTGTGCCAAGATAGATTTCGACTGAAAAAAAAAAATAGGAAAATAGAAAAATAGAAAACTTTTAATTTCCTCTTCATCCAAGACTCACCAACGTGACTGGGGAGAATGTTATTCAGAAGAATTATGATCGAGCGATTGGTCATGGCGGCGTGACTTTGTTTATTTTCCAACTCGTTGCGCCATCTGAAATATTAAAGCACCTTGTAGAAAATATACACTTTATAATATATCAAATATTTTATAATTTATCACCTAAAGTTGACTTTTTTATAGAATTCGGTCTGTTTTGCTTTAAAAAACATGTTTAAAAAGGTAATCACTATTATTAAGGCATGGGAATACTCCGAGGGAAAGTAGGGATTCGTAGTGATGCTGTGATGGAAAACGAAATCGAACTGAAAGAAAATTAGTATACAATAAATGATAACTTGGGCCAAGGCCAAAAAGGTCTTGAGCAGGAAGGGAATGTGGAAAAAGGTGAAGGCCATGCAAGTCATCAAAGACATCATGCTGGTGGTCTCCCACGGATCAAAACATATCGCCGACTTGGACTCATAGCGATAGATCTTCTCCTCAATGTATCGCAGAATGAAATTAGCGTGGTTGCAGTCCATCTGATTGATAAATGAAAAATAAATAAATAAAATATAAGCTAATGATCGGCTTATGACTGACTTACCATAGCTACACCGATTACTCCCCAATGCATTACCATTATGAACAGGAAGGTGTACACGCGAAGCTGCATACTTTTCTGCATTTTCTCATGGAGACGGAATATACTACAGCTGATTCGGTTGTAGGTGTGCGGTCTTTGTTTTTTGCCATATATCATCCAGCAAATCTTTTTGTACCAGGCAAGGATGGTGAATACAGTCAAAATCACAATCACAAAGGCATTGAGCACAATGCAATAGATGCACAATTCTTCATTATCCACTACTTGAATGTGAATTTCGCAAAACCCTACGATCCAGGACAAAAGCATATAATACTTGGATAAATAGTCCTTCTGCCTCAAATAGGGTTTCTCCAGGCTCGGGTCGTAGAAGGCCAGGAAGAAATCCATCCTATTTTGTGAAGGCTTCTTGTGCCTTAAGAATAACAATCGGGGGCTATCCAATGAGAGAATATAGTTTATTAAAGAAATTTGTAATATATATAAACTTTTTTAAATATATATATAATTATATATATTATTTTAAGCTAAGAGCGCTAAGCTTGGCGCACGTTAAGCTCACAATTTAAATATAATTTCTTAAGATAAAGAGAATCCACTCACTCAAATTCTAAGACTGGCATTTTTCGATACTCTTCACGTAATTCATCAAAATTGACCACGTTGGCTAAGCTTCCATGCGTACGTGTGTTTGATTTGCTCGAGTAAAAATAGGACAGCAAGTCCCGGGAATCGAGTGAGCCATCATCGTCATGATACAAGTTGGATTCTATAAGGTATGTGGTAATTTTATACTTTTTCAAGAGGGGATCATTTTTAGCCTTTTCAGGACCGCTCTTGATTGTGTAAACATCACTTTCAAGATTGTTCAACAGGGCTTGACTGATGTGCACGGCTCCTGGGACGCCAGTGGCCTCCAGGGCATTGGCAATTGTGACATCACGCCCTATAGGTATTCGGAATGTCGTATTAAATAAACCCAATGGGTAAAGATTAACCTGCTCACCCCACACATCATATTGGAGCTTAGCTTCACCAATCACCCCTGCAAACAAGCTGCCGGAATGAATGCCAATGCGCATATCTATATCCAACCCTTGTAAGTTACTGGGAAAGGGAACGATTATATTATAGTTGGTACCAAAATAAAGAAGTGTTACTTGAATATACAAAATATATCAGAGACTTACCGCACATCTTGTATATGGGCGATCATGGAAAGGCCCAGGGCCACAGCATTGTTCGCATGATCGGGATTCGCAAGCGTCAGCCCCGCCACGCAATAGTAGCAATCGCCGAGAAACTTGATGCGCTGCACATCGAAGTGCTGGGCGGCAAGATCAAATCTGCCGTAAAGGTCGTGCAGGGTGGTCACAAGCTGGGCCACGGTTAAAGTCGTGGTCAGGTGGGTGTAGTTCACCACGTCCGCATACAGAATGCTGACGTCCGAATGGATCTGAATGGCAACGGAGGAGCTAAAGGCGGTGAATATTTCTATTGGTGCGGAGGAGCTCCTCTGATTTTTTATTAGTCGTTTTTTAATGTCTGTCTGCAAGAGCTCTGAGAACTGGGTTGGCAGGATGCTGTCCAGCAGCAGTTTCTCCTGGCGCTGTGCGTGGCGTAGATTTCGCATTTCTATAATAAACTGGTGGCGATCGATGAACGAGGAGCGCACAACCATGTCATTAACGACTCGGAAAAGGATGCAGACCGCATTTATGCTCAGACTGAAAGCGAGGTTGTTAGACACTGTTGACAATGCAAATTCCGAATAGATGACATTTATGAAGTATGAGAGATACGCGCAACAGACGACAATAGCCAGAATAATGGCGTTCCAGATTGATAGGATTGGCAGAAACGTGTAAATCATGAAATAAATGTAGGTGTCGTAGAAGGTGCCGCAGTGCCAGTCATGGAGGAAATGGTGGTATAGGCTCTGAATCATATCTGCAAATCAACCGAGGTCACATCTGGGAAGGTAGAAGGTATGTAGTTACCAAATGGAACTCACCCGTACACACCAAAATGAAACAGGCCAACGCGGAGCTGACGAACATTATCCAAGTGTGCTTTCTGATTAGTCTCTTGCAGAAATTAATGCTCAGAATAAGTATAAGGAGCAAGCAGCACCCTACATACATACCCACATCGAAGTAGATATACTTCTTATGCTGCAGGAATATGTAAAAGAAATTTGCATTATTCGATTTGATTTGATTTGATTTGATTTTATTTTATGCTTACCTCACTGAATACCACTATAAATATACAATGAACAATGGTAGTGCTAATATGAAACGCAAAGAACACACTGACGTAGCTGCTGAATAGCCGTATCAGATAAGCATTAAACTCTTTTTCAATGCCGAGCTCCTTACATTTTGCCTTAAAGGTTTTCGATTATTATGATTGTGGTCATAAGTCAGATGTAGTTTACCTTAAGGTATCGAGGTTCCCACTCGTTCTCGACCAAATAATTAAGACTACAGTTTCTAACCGAAGAAGGCATTATTATTTTTAGATTTTCGTTTTGTAGAATTGGGCTCCGATTTAATCTAGATTTTAGCTGAATGTAACTTTTGGCAGTTAAAAGTAGGGCCTACTAAGATCGATTTATATCTTTATGTATGTATGTAGAAGCTCTCATTGTGTATACCTATATAAATTCGAATTCAACATTTGCATTGACCCATCATCAAATTATTAAACCCTTCAAAAATGACTTTGGTATTTAGTGGTAAAAAGTTTTAGTTTTTTTTTTTTTTATACCAAGTCTTGTATTAGTTGAAGAAACGAGTCAAAAATATTTCTTGCAGATAGAAACACCTCAAATAGAATACATTTACATTTATTAAATTTAAAAAAATATATATATTTTCTTTTTGTAAACATAAATCAAATAGGCTCGTTTCTATATTCAGGCTCGATACTATCATCAAAGTCTCTACTATTTTCAGACTGTTCACTATCCTCGGTGTCGCTACTGGTCGGCGGATTTTGAATCATAGACATAATAGTAAAACGTCTCGAAGGCGCCGATGCTAACTTCGTAGATCGAGGAGATATAAATTTTAGTCTATCATCAAGAGCCACAAAGAATGTGGGAATTTCGCCGCGTCCCTTCACAAAGGTGGGGCCGCGCGCACGGCAGATAATATCAAAGTCCATTAGAATTCTGGCGGACTCCTCTGTCACATGGATGTGGCCCGGCAGACCCGTCGATTGCATCCGCGAGGCCATGTTCACAGGATTGCCCCAGATATCATAATGCGGCTGCGAAGCGCCCACCACACCAGCCATGATCTCACCGCTGGAGATCCCGATGGATATTTCGGTGCTCGACAGGCTCCGGTCGAAGGGCGTCTCCGCGTATGCCCTGTTGCAGGATGCCAGTGTGCGCATCAGGTCCAAGGCGAAGGTTGTCATCAAGTATACCACTTCCTCATGCCTGTCGTCGGTAACCGAAAGATCCGTGGTGCGCCTCGCCCTCCTCTGGGATTCTCTAAACGAATTTCCCCTACGAACCCTTGCTGCCTGGGAGAAATCTAAGCCACAAGCTGCCATATAAGTGCAGCCAACGACTTTGATCTTTTCCACCAGGTAATACTCTTTGTAGCGACTCAGCTGCGGCAAAACAAAAAAAAAGGATAATTACTTAAGCCAAAGTGCCAAAGTGTCAATGGATAAACTTACCAGAATATCAAACTCGGTGATTATGCAATTTAGAACGCGTAAACTGGGCAAATCCATATTGAAGTTCATTAGCTTGGCAAACATTACGGAGATCAATCGGTAATTTTCATAATATAACTCGTCTGTGCCTAATTTATTAAGATATAGATTGACTTTTGGCATAGAAGAAAAAGGAAATTACTTGTACTGATGAATGCGAAGGAATCTTTAAATGGAAAACTCACCAACATGGGCTGGCAAAATGTTGTTAAGGAGAATCATGATCGATTGGTTAGTCGCATTGGCAGCCTTTTGCTTGTTCTTCAAATTCACATTCAGCCTGTAATTTAAATGGTTTAAAAAATTGTCAGTACGCCAGCCAATAGGACAGAGTCCCGGACTTTCCAAAAGCTAATTTTTCGTGATATATGTACGTACCTGTAGTTGGTTTTAGCATTGAACTCGACCTGATGCTCCTTCACGTACAGAGTGATCCACATGAGCAAAATGCGATTACAGTGCGCGAACTCAGATCGCATATAGGGAATCGTGGTGTTGCTGTGCTGGAATACGAACTGGTACTCGGCCAATATGATCATCAGAAAGGATAAGGTCTCGATGCAGGTGAGGCAGGTCTTGAGGGCGAACGGAATCCGGGCGAATGTATAGCTCATTCCCAGAATTAGTGCCATCATGTTGGTGACGGCCCACGGATGGAAACAGTTATCACGATTAACCTCGTAGTGATAGAGCTTGCTCTCAATATATTCCAACTCATACTCGGCGCGAACGCAGTTTGTCTGAAAGTTTTCAATAACAAAATATATTATAAGGATAAAAGGTAATAAGGAATGACTGAAAGGACTTCGTGAAATCGTGATAGAACAACCATTCCTACAAAACTCACCAGAATCATTAGCAACACGGAGATGTAACACATTATTATCAACAAATAGCACGTAAGTCTCAGGAATAAACTGTGCAGGATCTTTTCGTGAAGGCGGAATATCAGACAGTGAATCATATTATATTCCTTGTCCTCGAGACCCCGATCTTTCAAAAAGCAGATTTTCTTGAACCACGAGATGATCAGAAGGGCAGTCAGAAAAGTGAGCACAAGCACATCGACCACAATGCACTCCATGCAATTATTGCTCACCAGCTGAATGTAGATCAAGCACACCCCAATTATCCAGGCCATGATGATTGAGCGCTTAAAGATGTAATCCGGTTGCTGCAGATAATGCTTTTCCAGTGTTGAATCCTTGAATGTTGTACACAACAGACCGATTTCCTGCTGTGATTTAGGTGTGACCTCGCCATATCGAGCACAACATGGAAATATGCGTCGAAAGCTGAAGGATAGAGATAGTTTTCATTTTAATATCACCCTTTAGATGTACCACGGATATCTCCGTCGGATATCGGTTTGACCTACTCGAAGCCACCCACTGGCATTTTGCGAAAGTCCTCCCGCAGTTCATCGGTCATCATGTGATTCCCCGGAGCGCCCTGAACTGGTCGCGACTTTATGCCAATGGCTGAGTGATACCTTCTAAAGCGTTGGACCATATGCGACGGATTCCACGACGGAGCGCCGGTAATTAGGTATGTGCTCATCGGTTGCTTCTGCAGCACGGGATCATTCAGGGCTTCTTGCGTACCCGGCAAAATTCTGTAGGTGTTGGGTGTTAGGATACTCAAAGTCCGGCCGCTGATGTGAACATAGCCTGGTTTACCAGTGGCCTCCAAACGGTTGGCAATATCCACATCGTTTCCTGTAAATTTCCATTGGTTATTACAATTATATCTTGCACTTTAAGAATTACCCCACCCCATATATCGAACTGCAGCTTGGCCTGGCCAATAACGCCGGCGAAAAGACTTCCCGAGTGGATTCCTATCCGCATGTCGATGTCCAGATCTCGTACCGCCCTGTGGAATGCATGGGAACGGTGAGTTATTGGGTTACTCACTCGGTTATTTCGGCAGACATACCGCACTTCCTGGATATGTTGAATCATTGAAAGACCCAGGGCCACGGCATTCTCCGCATGATCTGGATCGGGCTCAACTAAACCGGCCACACAGTAATAGCAGTCGCCCAGGAACTTGATCCTCTGGACCTTGTACATAGCGGCAGCCACATCGAATCGCCCGTAGAGATCGTGGAGCACCATCACCAGGCTCTCCACCGACAAAGTCGTGGTCAGATGGGTGTAATTCACCACGTCCGCGTACAGGATGCTGCAATCGGGATGTATCTGCACAGCCATGGAGCTCTGATAGTTTCGCGAGTCAAAGTCCGGGTCGGTATCCGCCTGCATGATTTTGTTCTTGATGCTCCCCATGTATGGCTTTGCGATCTGCGGCGGCAAAATGTTGTGCAGTAGCATTGACTCCTGGTGCAGGGCATGGTGCAGCCAGTTCTCCTCCATAATGAACTGGTGGCGGTCGAGGAACGATGACCGAACCATAGTGTCGTTCATTATGCGAAAGAAAATGCCAAGCATGTTGAAGCCAAAATAGTGGAAGATGTCCACTGAGATCGCGTCATAGCCATGCGAGGAACGAGCGGCGTACACCGAGAGAAAAGCCAGGACTTGCAGAAAGTAAAACACATAGGCAGCACTGACTATGAAGCCAAGAAGAGCAGCCGTTCTGATGGAGGGAATCGGGAGGAACATGTAGATCATGCAGAGGGCATAAACATCCATCTCGGCATTGAGGGGCCAATCGTACTCGGCATAGTGATATGCATTCAGTCCCAAATCTGAATAAAAAGGTCAAGTTAAATACTAGAAAATCTGTATGAAATGAATTTTAGTAAAAGAAAAAAAAAAACAGTATAGAAAACAATGTTTTATACATGTAACTTACACCTCATTTTTCTTCTATTAATATGACCAACATGGTTATTATAGTCTTACCTACTAGTACAATAGAAAATACGGCCACACTGGAAGTCGCCAGCATTATCCATCTTTTTCGCATCACAAGGCCCTCAATAAAATTGATACTCAGCACAAGCAAAATTAAAAGACCTGCTACTAGGGCTCCGACGATATTTGGATATACTCGATCCGTGTGCTGAAAAAAACTGTTTAATTAGCCAAACAATATCCTTACTAATGGTGCTTAAAATTTCACCTCGGTCGCACAAAATAATATTACAGTATAGAATGCGATGACGCAAATGTGCAGAATAAAGAAGACGCCCAGGTAGCTGTTCATCAGGCGGACCTGATAGCGTTGATACTCCTCTTCCAACTCTAGTTCCTTGCACCTGGTCTGTTCACATTTGTGAAATGTATTGATCAGCGGTAAACGTTTCGAGATACTTACCTTCAGGTAAGCCGACTCCCAGATTCGTTCATCATTATAATTGAGCTTGCATGACCTCGGACGCTTTTTCTTATGGTGTATAGTGCTGCGTCTTCTGTGTCTTGCGGTTCTGCTGATTTCTATGTCAGATAAAAGGCTTGTCATCTTTAAATATATATATATATATATGTGTTTTTGTTTGCTCCAGGAGTTGTTTAGAATATCTGATTTATAAAACTAAATATAGTGAAGTGTGTGCTGGCATTTATAGATTGAGTACTTTGTTAATACTATAATTTAAATAAATGCTATTCAAACTCTATAATCACAAAAGATTTGCCATGCAGGATATCCGGCAAAGTCGATGTCGGTTACAAAAATTGCACCCATGCAGTTGTCAGAGAGTCCTTCTGCTCCTTCTTTCCCCGGGCCAACTGTTGTTGTTGTGTTGTGTTCTGCGGTTTTATTGGTTTGCGCTTGCACATTCCATTTGCGAAATGATTGGAATTTATGCTTACAGATTAGACGACCAAGCTTTTGCCTTGGGACTGGCCCTAGTATCCATTCGGCTGCGGTGGCTGCTCCTCTGGCGGATGGCCAGCCTCCTTTGTCCCCTTTTGTCCGGCGAAGACGTGTCCTTCTTGGTTTTTGCAAATCACTGCGGCAGCTTTGATATCTGCAAAAACGTTGCATTTTCCATGGGGATATCGGGGATGGGGATGGGTGGGGATGGGTCTATACCCAATCCGAATTTGGTCAAATGTTGCGTGCCCGGCAACCGCTTTGAGCCGGATTCGAGTGCGGCTCCGATGATTTGCCACGGCCACGCATGAGGTGACCCATAATGAAATGCTGAAATGCAGATTCGCTGAAAGCTGAACCCTGGCATTCCGAGGCAGAGAGAGAGAGAGAGAGAGCTTGGGACTGGGCGATGGGCGTTGAGAGCCAAAGGCCTTCGTGCCTGGCCATGTCAAAGCCGTCGCCCATTTACGCCCAGCTGCGCAAATTAAATAATAGCCGCGAGTGCATAAAAAGCGGAGTGAACTTTATTTCACTTAAAGCCAAAAGCAACACCAGCCAGGACGTAACTGTAGCCATTGTAGTGGCAAGGACTTCCTTTGCCTCCCTTCGGCTGGAGCACACACACACTCGGTGGTCGTATAAACAAACCTGTCCACACACAGATATACAGCGTTTATGCTGCTACTGATATCGGGAAGATCTAAAAAAAGGATATTTGGAAAATAGTTTAAAAATATTACAATTTCTAAAGTTCAAACTGTACTCTTCTTAGAAATATATATTGAGTAGTTTCATTTATTAGCTCGTGTTTTGTTTATAAAAAAAATGTAAATACTTTATTGCTTAATATAAAATATTTTTAATATTATTTATATTGTTTTTTATTAAACCCTGCCATAAAAGCATCGGTGCACACTCAGTTAGCGGCTTGCTCTCGCATAAGGTTACATATTTTTTAAGCCAATTTTACAGGCCAGTGCCTAACAAGGACATTAATTGGTAGTCGCTGCTCTAGCAGCCCATTCTCTGGCTTTGGCACTGGAATTCGTCCAGGAACAGGCTCCTGTTCTGGCTCTGGCTCTGGCTCTGGCTCTGGCTCCCATTCTGGCCAAAATGCCTTCTCCACGTGCCACGCCCACAGACAGGCAACACGGCCAAAAAAAATAGTTAGCTGTGTGCGTAGCGATTCGTTTCTCTTTACTTTGCTCTGTCACAAATACAGTTGCAGTGAGTTTGATAGAACAGGATTTTAAGGGAGTTTAAAATAATATTATTATTAATTAATAAAAGACATTATAAATAAAAACTAAAGGTAAATAATAATTCAAGGAGTTTTAATATTATTTAGGCAATTCAAATAGAAGTCTCTGGGACTACCTAGGATATTATCCACTCATATATCTTTATTGGCTTTTGGTTAAATCTGTATAAATCTTTACATTTTCGCAGTATCCTTTAAGTCTATGTTTTCAACTGTAGTTGTGCGATTATATATATAGACACAGACCTATATATATATATATATATATATCTGCAAGCATAATGTTGTTGTAATTTTTTTTTGCTTGGCTCCCTTTTCATGGTTTTTATTCACTTCAATATTTGCTTAACCCTTTTTTGTATGCCCGCCACGTTGACGTCACTTCTTGGCCAGCTCGAATCCGTTCCGAGGACCGAAAGGAACCTTCTGCCTTTGGCAACACGGCAAAGGCCGGGCGGCAAATGGGAAATGGGGAAATGTGAAATGGGAAATGGAAAACGGCGACCATGCCGTGTTGTTTTTGCTCTTATGATTAAACATGCCTTTCGCTTTTGTTTAAGCCCGGCCGGCAAACTTGCCTTAAATATTGCATGAATGTGTGCTGTGCTCTGTGTGTGTGTGTGTGTGTGTGCGTCTTGGCCTGGCCAAGAAGTGTGTGTATGTAAGTCTGTACCTGGCGACCAGTTAATTAGCTGGCACTGCTGACTTTTGCCGCTTGACGACATATTTCGTTTAAGGTTCAAGTGTTTCAGCCAAGTTCGAAGTTCCAAGTTGAGTTTTCCTTTGGCCCCGTCCGCTTTTCACCTGCCCCGTTTGCTCTTTCTATCCATTTTCCCCGTGCCTCCATCCTTTCTCCCCCCACGGCCAGGACTGGCATGTAAAAGTGCGATTATAGTCGCATAATTATCACGCTGACATGCCCACACACAGAAGATCGAGGGTCTGGTGGGGACTGCGAGGGAGCTCCATACAGAGAAAATGCCGAAATGTAATTACCTGGCAAACAAACCGCAATTTCTCGGTACACACTAATACAGGTACTTCGGCACACTCGCACACACACACACACACTCACAGACATCCACAAATACCGATGAAAACTAAGTGAAAGTGGACACGCAACAAGCAAAACTCACGAAGGAAAAAGCCAGCTAGAGATGACAGCATTTGAATTATTCTCTAAAGTTGTTCTTAAAATATTATTTTTTATTTTTGGAAATTACAAACTTTTAAAGGAGATACTTTTATCAATTGATGCTTAAGTAGAGATTATAATCTAGGTATATTTATTAAGCTTTTAAGTAATCCCAGGCGTTAAGTGCTTGACTCAAGGAGTGATGTATTACTATTATTTTTATTAATGTGAAATATGTGTAAAGTTGTGTATTGCTTAATTAATTAATTTTAAAATCTTTCTGGAAAGATTTTAGAAATAGATTCCTAAGTTTCCCTTGATTTTCCTTCACGCTGCCATCCCTGGAGTGTAAAGGCCATCTGCTTCACCTGCAAAACTTTCGGGGGTCTGTCATTTGTGGGGACCTGCGTGTTTGCCGTGCCATTGCCCGGACCCGGACTCCGTCTCGGTCCCGTACCCGGACCCAGACTCGAATCCGAGCCCGGTCTCGGATCCGGCTGGGTCGGGTTGGGTTTGGTTTGCTTTTGGGTTGGGTTTGGGCTTGGGCTTGGGTTTGGGTTTGGGGTCGGCACTTTGAAGGCGATATCGTTAATGTTGCCGTTGATTGTGTCCAAATGGGCCAACACTCAGCGGCCATTCGCAGCGGGAAAACTGTTTGGCGAGGGGCATGAGTGAGTTTTCGTTGTCGATTCTTTCCGCCGCAGCCCCCCTTTTCGTTGGGTCTGGCTGTAAATTTCGTAATTTATTTGGCAATTGCAAACCGTTTGGAGCGCGCTCGATGCAACACTTTAAGCGTTCGAGAGGCTTTAAAATATAAACAACACTAACAACATAATTCCCGGCCATAAACAAAAACAGAAAAAGCAGCAACAACCAGCAGGGAAAATGTGTGGAAAAGAACACAACAGCAGCTGCTGCTGATGCTGCTGCTGCTGCTGCTGCTGCTGCTGACCAACAGTGACAACAGCAGGCAGACAGGCAACGCCATAGCGGTGGAAATCGGTTTGGGAGAAGGCGGAAAATGGGAAATGGAAAATTGGGAAATGGGAAAAGAGGGGCTCCGACCATATTGGACGGGGAGCATGCAAATTTTCGGGTATAATAATGATGTGATAATGCTTGAAGTGCCTTATATGGTAATTGCAAGTCCGTAATGAATGCAAATACCTTGTGGCTGAAATTCAAAATTTTGTTTAGTTTAAGAACAACTTAAACTTGGACTTTTGAATATTAAATAAGGGGGATTGCAAGTATGGAGAAATGGTTGTATTATATTAAATTAAAATTAAGAAAACCAAGTAAATGTTACTTATTTTAATGAAAGTTCTACCCAGAAATATTTCTATATGATTGTATATGATGTCTATTTTTTATTTACTTAACTTAATTCCTTCGTAACAATTTTCGTTTGGCTTATAGAATAAAATACAAAATTTTTTTATAGGTTCTGCTTTTTGCTTTGCCTCCTCTCCGAACAATATTAAATATTTTATGGGCGAGAATTAAAAAACCTTTATGGAATGTCCTCGAGGGTATATAAAAATTCCGTTTCACTGCCTGCACTCTCTGCCCTCCCGTCCTCCCTGTCCTTGCTGTATTTTTCGCGCATTTCCATGCAGCCTATTTTGGAGTGGCTCGTTGGTTTTATTGGCCCGTTCGGCTGACGACGGCCTTCCCCCCATCGTCGTCCGGCTGCTATTTATGTAGTCGCCGAAAAACAGAAACTGAAACTGAACTGCAAGAGCTGGACGGAGTGGGGTGACTGAAATGGGTTAAGGGGGTTAAGGGGATCGCTAAGGGACACTGGCAGCATCATTTGGTTAACACAATTGTGTGCGGTGCACGGTCATTGCCGTTGACGTTTATGATGTGTGCTGTGGAGGACGGACATAGCTATGTCCTGCTGTCCTGCTGTCCTGCTGCCTCTCTTTTTGTTTTTGGCTTGGAATCCCTGCCACTCGCTGACTTTTTCATGGTGTTCCCCCTCCCAGCTGGTTTTCCCCCAGGCTTGCGTGTGCTATCATTAAGTGCTGAAAATTTCATCAAACACTTCAAAAGCGGACCACCACCACACTGCTCACTCGCGAGCTGCCGCTGCCGCTGCCGCTGCTGCTGCTGCTGCTGCTGGTTCGTTTCAGTTTATGATTCTATTATTTTCACAGCAAATAAAAGAGAAAACTGCGTATCATGGCCAAGTGCTAAATGGGCGCAAGGGAAAATTGCAAAAATTTTCGTAGCTGCCTTTTCCCTACTCTCATGCTTTGCTGTTTTTTCCACTCTCCTCTTTTTTTTTTTTTTTATTTTGCTGCTGCCTACCACTGTTTTCCGGCTAAATTTAAAGGTGGTGGGGGCGTGGCAGCTGAGCACGTAAAAAGCGTTGAACCGAAACGTTGTGGGCAACAGCTGCAAAGAAGTGTGCGCGAGTGTGTGTGCGTAAGGAAAGCGGAATTTCCCAGCGCGCACACGGAAAGTTTGTGCCATGAATCAAAGTTTAGTGTAGCATACTTTTTAGGTGCGATTTATATATTTCAAAATAAAATAAATGAAGGGCGAACGAGGGAGCATTCGATGCGATGCCAAGCTATGCTCTGCCAGCTAAAAGCCCAAAAGACAAAAGCTTCTAGGAGGGCCGCAGGGGGGAAGCCAAGGATGCGGGGTGCTCTGAGCCAAATTCAAATTCTCTGTTTTATTTCAACGCGCAAGGAAATGCAAAATTTACACTTGGTTAGCTGATTGATGAATGCATAAATGAAGCGTACACATCCGCTTCTCACGCAGCAGGGGATGCCAGAGTGGTCCTGTGGGGGAGCAGCCAAAGGAGAACGAGGTCCTGGGAGGTAAGGGATCGTCTGGTGGGGACTGAGGCATCCTTGATTTCGGAGAAGAATGTGTGTGTGTGCTGTCGCTGCAAGCTGGAAGCAATTTGGCAAAGTCTGAAAGATGTTTCAGGAGGAGATCCCAAACAGGTAGCATTACACAGCGAGAAACAGAAATTGGGAACGATTTGATAAAGGGAAAATGGGAGAAACTTGAAGAACATCTTCTGGCTTCAATTTGCTGTAAATTTAAGTAATGCCTAATTTATATTCTTTAAAATACAATTAACTTTGAAGTTTTTTCTGGACTTAGAAGTCATTATCCCTTAATTTTGATTTATTTACTTTGAAAACATGTAAAAATTCAAGTTAATTAAATAATTACAAATATTACAATTAAAGATTTGCTAAAGAAAGATTAATTTTCATTTTTAATAAAATTTGTCAAGGAAAAATAATTTAAAGAGTGCATTTATTGCCTGAAGAGTTATAGTTTAATTAAAATAAAACAAGAAAACACACAATAAATGCTTTCAATAAATCAAATAATTAAATTTAACGCCTAAAACAAATGAAATTCCTAATTCTAAACGATTCTGACAATTTTCATATAAATCAAAAAGCTAATTTAAAATCCAATTCCATTTCAATTATAATTTATGGCAAATAGTTTTTTCAACGTGCACCTTAATTTGTTTTTTTTTTTTTGTGCATGATGTGTGTGATGGCGGTTGATTTCACCAATTCCACTGACGTCACAAGCCATTGCTTCACTGATTGTTATGCAGAAAATATGCAAATGTGATTTTTAACTTAAAACGTAGCTCACAATTTGATTTGATTTCCATTTGGCCACCTTCTGCTCCCCTCTCTGCTCTGCTCTGGTTATATACGAGAATCCTCGTCTGACGGCAATTTAACAAATTATTGTAATTTATTTTGACAATGATGTGGGCAACGCCGGCTAATGCGGCGTATGAGTAATGTTTAAGCTCTGACCTTGCCGGGCTTTAATTAGATAAGCGAAATAAAAAGGGGGAACATGGCAGCGAGCCGGCGATTTGTATGATTTGTAAACACAATTTGGTAAGCGGGGCATGAACATAAAGTCAAATTTATTGCGACTGAGATTTCGTTTAATATTTCTGTGCCGAGAATCAAACCGAAAAACGACGAAAAACGACGACGACGACACGGTCCATTCAAATGCTGAGTAATCTGTTTGGGCAGCATTACGACGACCAGTAGAAGGAGCAGCGTCCTTGTCCGGCCAGACAACGAAATATGCCAAAAATGAGCTGAAATTACTTTTAATATGCATGAACTATGGACCGACTGGCAGGAGCTGGACTGGAGCAGCAGCAGGACGATGCGGATACTCTGACAGTCAAAGATAAGTGAAATGCATGGCGTGCTCAGTACAAGGACGAGCCAAAACCGATGGCAAAGGGCTTTGTCAAGGCAACAACAACATCCCCATCCTCAACTCCCTCTCTCTCTCTCTCTCTCTTCTAGTTAGATGAATACATATGTATATTTCGGGGGGAGATAGAGCTCGTTAGGCGCCAGACGACAACATAATTTCGTAATTAATTTGCCAAAACACGAATGTAATTTAATAAAATTGCGCATACGAAGCGTTGCCGCAGAGAAAGGGTCGCTGGGCGAACATTTAAGTAATTTATGCAAGGCCCTCAGACAATTTGCGGCTCCTGCCTCGGCATTAGAACCACCATCATCCCTTAGGCAAGCAAGGCAACGATTATTTATGATCTATTTTTGAGCAAAGCACTAATTATGCTTCAGCATTTGATCAGAGTCCTGGCAACGCGTTTCAATTACACAACGGAAATAAATCAAGGACGACGAAAATGCTAGCAACTTGTGGCTCGGAATATCCCAAAATTGCTGTCAGTTCTGCTGCCAGTTGGAAGTCCTAATCTGGCAACCGACTTACTCATCCTGGCTCCCAGGGCTGTAATTAAATAATTAAATATTACAATTAATTGTCATTTGGTTTCTCCGAGAAAATACACAAAGTGTTAGCTTATAAGCCTTTGTAATTTAAGCTGCAACTTGAGGCAAATTAAGCTAAGAACGTTTAAATATAAAATAAAGGAGCTGCACTTGCTTAATTGTATTTATAATAATAATAGTTTCAAAGTGAATTAATAAATCCTATTAAATATAATAAATTTTTACTTCTATTTAAAGTAATGCTGATAATGTTATATTTATGAATTAAATTCATAAAGTACTTGAAATCACAAAGTATGATATAAATTTGCATAAGTCTAGGAAGGTTTCAATTAATTTCGGAAAAGCCTGATGATCACGGGATCTCCTAAATCAATTTGACTTTCCCCGGGGTGGTTTTAAATTTCCAACTCCTTCGCAATTCCCCTCGGCAAATCCTCTCAAGCGTGTCCTTCGCTAATGCCCAAAGTAAACTATCCATCTGCAACTTGAGATCCCGACTTTGATGGCTTACTGCGTCAATTTGAATCGCGATTTGGCGTTTTTCCTAGACCAGGCCGGACCCCGCGTCACGTAGACCCGCCGGCAGTTAAATCAATTGCGGCAATTTGATAATATTTCACCAGGGAATGATTATGAGTGGCCAGGAGAGGGGGAGCCCAAGCCCAAGCTGGAGCCGGGATTTATGGAGCAGGAACACTGGCCGCGGGGGGGTTAAAGCGGGCAAAGCGTTTTGCTGTTTTGTTGACATTTCCGTCGCCGCCGTTTGCCACTTCCGCTTGAAGTTTGTTTTCCCTGACCAAGAAAGAAAGAAAAAAAAATCAAGAAAGAAAATAAACTTGCTGCCACCAGCCACCACTCCTCCATTCCATTTCTGTCTTGTCCTTGGGCGGCCGGGATTCACGTAGAAAGGATTTGGGGCAAAACGCATTTCGCATGCCTAAATGGCTAAAGACGTCGCATAAACATGACATGCCACGCCCCCAGTTACCCAGCCAGCTCTCAGCTCCCATGTCTTTGAGTCACATTCCGGCCGCCGCAAAAACCGCGCAGGCCAGCAAAAAAAAAAACAGCCAGAAAATTTATATATTTTCTTTTATTTTCGCTTTTGCCTCGCTTCGGGTTGTGTGCGCATTTGGCGGTTTTTATGAAAAATTACCATGTTTTCTTCGCACTCATTCGCCACCCCCCTGGCCCCGGGAACACGCCCCCAATCTGACGCCTTCACTTGGCCCCAGCACTTGCCGCGATATATATATATATAGAATATATAAGTATATGTGTATATATAGCGTTTTGTGTCCTCCTTTTTGCGTTCTTGGTGCCTGGCAATTTCGGTGTTTGACTTTTTTGCGTCAGGCACTTGAGACGGAGATGGAGTAGGGGGTGGTTCCATGGGGGAAGGGTGGCCACTGCCATGGGAGTCAAGGCTGTGGCAGTGCCAGTGCCTGTGGGTGGCTGCCAACATACTTCCTCTAATGATGCCACTTATGTCGTGACGAAATTATTTTTATATACATTTTTTCCTTCTTAGATACCCAGTAGGTATTATGGGTTACAAAGGGGATAATGGAAATGAGGGAAGGCGAGGAAATTATTAAGGAAATTTCAATAAAACCTAAAACAAGACATTGTATATAAGACTTCAAGACTGACTGTGAATTTATTCATTTTCTCTTAAGCTTCTTTAATCAAAATACTTAATTTTACTTCATAAAATAGATTTCTAGTTCTAAAACTTACTGTTTATATAATATATTGATTTTAAGAGGTAATCCTAAGTCCTATCACTTAATATTAATGATTTAATGATTTCTAGTTCTAAAACTTCCTGTTTATATATTAATTTTAAGAGGTAACCTTATGTTCTATCATCCCCTTCTGAGTCATTCCCACACGACTTCCTCCTTTGCATAGCATTGTGTTTTGCCCATTATGCCATATATGTATATGGGGTGTGTCATGCAAAAAATAGCCCAACTCTTACAAACCCAAATCGCCTACGACTTCTTTTGCTTTGATTTTTGCCTTTGGCCCAAACTCCATATTTTTCGGTTTTTGTGCTGTGCGTATTTTTGGTCACAATTCTCATTTCCTTTTGCGATTTCTCCCAAAGAAAGAAAAGAATTGCGTGCAGGAATTTGTGGCCTGCTAATTGGCAGCACATAATTTACGTGCCTTTGCCAATTTTCAGTCTCATGTTCATTTCCATTTTCCATTTCCAGCTGCAATCTTTTTTTTTGGTCCCCGTTTATTTTTGGCAACTAATAGGATAAGGTTGAGGCAGAATGGGTCATGTGTGTGAGACAGGTAAATGCAATTACGTTGACCCCTTGGGCGGGTTTTTCCTGGGGGAGTCCACTTGCAGATTTGATTAACTGCTTCCCTGCGTCATCAAATTCGTTTTCAGACCGTGAAGTTTCTGGGGGCTTAACTGGAGAAGGGATGTTGATGGGAAAGGAATTGATATTAGAAATTATTAAAAAATAATAAGGAATATCAAAACTAATCCATTTATAAGTCCAATGTTTAACTATAAATAAATTTCTAAATTCTAAATAGATCTATAATATTTAATAACCAACTTTGATATATTTTTCCTAATAAATTCAAACTAAAAATGTCTGACCGATACCATTATAGATATAGTTTCCCATCTCTAGACTGGAGTTTGGAAGTTCACACCTGGGGGCAGGGGTCAACCCACTCTCTCGCTCTCACTGCTACTCAATAAAACTCATTAGTGGCGCTTTTTGTCGAGGACTCCAGTGCCGGCACCTCGGGTCCTGTAGCTCCAGCGGCTCTCCACGGAGCTGGCAATTATCGCCGGCTTGCCCCCGTTGACTTTGGCAATTGATTGCAGCCGTTGTCGATGGCGATACGATACGGCGTTGCCGGCAAATGTCCCCGCGAGCTAGCGAGCGAGCGAGGACCTCTTCTGGGGAAACTCGAACTGCCAGCAACAGCATCACAAGGGCCGATAAAAATTTATAGCAAACTGATTTGAAAGTCAATTATCCTTTGCCACCTAGAAGCAGGCACACAGTCGGCAGGAGACGCCTCCTGCCTCTGCCAGCTAGTCAACTATTCCGGCCCAGTCGCCGGAGTTGCAGAGTCAACGGCGTGCAAATGGCTTTTCTATGCAAACGAGCCAAGTCTTCGGTTTTTCTACCTAGTTTATGCTTTAAGGCCCTTAGTCATACCCTGGCATGCGAGGCATACACAATCCTTTGAACGGCATTCGAAAAAAGCCTGCTGGCATTATAGGAAACAAGCATTTTGCATGATTAAGTAATTGAATATTTTAAATATTTATTATTTATATACCATGCAATATGTTTTAATTTTGAGGTATGCATTCCTTTAGTTAAAGAAAATTTAAAGCAATTTAATGGAATATTTGTATTTGTAGTTCCTTATGAATTAATTACTTAAATTTAAATTTCTTTGTCTGCTTTTATTTAATAAAATTTGGTCTAGAGGGTACCATTGTATTCTCTCTTTTCAAAGCCAACACTTCCTTCTTTTTTTCTCCCACTCCCCGAGATATTTAGTCGAATTACCTGAGAGGATGCTCCAGCTCCTCGAGAAAGGCTGTTGAAATGGACAAAAAACTAGCACCAGCCAGATCTCGCCTAATGCCTAATGTCTAATGAAGACAGTTCTTCAATTTGTCGATCGATGGTCATTAAAGGTGGGCAGCAGCACTCTGCTGTTTATTGTCCGGAAGCAGGAGCTTTTCTCCTTCTCCCCACCCATTCTCCCAAAGGAATATCTCAATGCTGTTTATGTAGTTTTGGAATCCCCCAAGGGAGGCAGTGTCCTGTTGGCAGTTGGCCTGTGCTCCCTCCTGACGGCTGTGTGCAGTTAATGAGTTTAATGGGGAGCATTGAATTTGAATTGCTAATGCACATCCGGTTGGAAATGGAAAATGCAACTGGAAATCAGGTTTATGAATGTTTTCTATGGCTCCTGACATTGCCATCGTCCGGCCATCGTTGTTGTCGGTTGGGGGGTTGGGGTGGTGCTGCTGATGGTTCTATGTTTTTGTAATTAGTGGAACCCGCCAGAAATTCGTATTGTGTTCTCTCTCGGTCGCTGTTCGATTTGGCAATTTAATTTTCTGGCGTTTGGTTATTTCGTTTTAATGAGTTAGTTCAAATCACCTGCAAAACAATTATGGTGACGCCAAAATGGGATTTTCATGGCGCTTTGATTGATATCCCTGGCAGATGTCTCTTTTTCCCCAAAAATATACATACATATATAGGAAAATGAATGAATGAAAAATTATTTGAAATAGAAATTTGAATATAGAAAAATATTTAAATTTTGATGTGCCAGAAATAAATATCGGTATACAGATTATATTTACATTTACAGAGGGATTTTCTCTGTATTCCGTTCAGCCTTTCTGTTTATTTATAAACTGTTTTGTGTGAGTTCCAGA
The DNA here is from genome assembly GCA_008042515.1 of Drosophila truncata. NCBI lineage: Eukaryota > Metazoa > Arthropoda > Insecta > Diptera > Drosophilidae > Drosophila > Drosophila truncata. Next base: position 72,737 of record VNJQ01005103.1, on the reverse strand, counting down.
AGTCCACTCATTTAATTCCCCTTAATTTGTACCTGCTTATCTCCATCGGAGTTGAGTTCCATTTTGGTAAATATCAACTAATTGTCGGTTTGCTGCCGCAGTCCTCTTTTGCTGACAATGCTGCGGCTTACATGGGATATTAGTTTGGTGGCATTGCGAAAATCCCATATTCTGGGCCTAAACTCAACCGGCGATTGGTATCTGAAACGCGAGCCGGCCAATGTGGCCCATTGTTGGTCGCTTTAGAACCGCCATTGTTGACCTAAGCTCCTCATTCCATTCCACACACATGCTCACCTTATTGTTATAAATGGCGGAGCAGAAAGAGGATTTACACTTAACAAAAATAATCTTACCTTTTGCGTTTTGAATTGGAAGATAATGAAGTTTATATAAAAGAAGTTAATGAAGCTTGGCTTGTTTAATTTTAAGACGGAATAAAATGTTTCCTAATTAATAATTTTTTTGGAAATTCGTAGATTTAATGTAAACTCTTAATAAAACATTTTATCTTTATTATTTTTGTAGTTTTACTACTAGTTCCTATTTTATTTTATAAGTATTTTCTTAGGAATTCTATAAGAATCCTAGAAGTTAAATCTTTCGTCTTTCGCTTGATATTTTCTTTATTATTACCAAAAGAGTGCTCAAAGTTTTAGTACCACTAATTTAATATATATTTAACACACCAAATACTTTAAACAATTAAGAAACAAATTAAAAAAATAGATTAACTAAATTAAACACTTTCTCGCAGTGTAAGTTAGCTAACACTCGACAATATTACAGGTAATCTTGGCTAGATACTCATCATGGCAATTGTTTGTCCCAATGGGGGAATGGGGGCAATAATTTAAATTAAATTTGAAGTAATGTTATTGTTAACATTGCTTTTACTGTTACCGTTACCGTTATTGTTATTGTTATCTTTTCTTTTCCTCTGGGTGAGTCCTCGAGAGTGTGTATGCGAGTGTGTGTGTGTGTTGTTGTGGGTGCGATTGCTGCGAATTGTTTTTCCATTTTCCGTCTTGTTGTCAAGCCGAGAGCAAAGGACGCCTTCGACGTGGCCTTGGGCCCCGGCACTCTCGTAATTTATGCCGCTGATTTATGATCTGTTGCATAGTTTTAGGCGCAATTGCTTTATGGCCTGGCCTGGCCTGGCCAGGACATCGGCATCCTCCGACTCCGTCACGGTCTTTGGGGCACCATAAAATTAAATTAAACACACAAATTATTTTCATTTTAATTTTCATTAAATTTTTATGACCCTGCATTGTTCTGTGTTCGCTGCTAAAGTTGTTTTCTCTTCCATTTTCTTTTTTTTTTTTGAAGCTTGTTTTTGTCTCGCCACAATTACGACAAACAAATAAAAAATACAACAAAGAACGGAGCAACAACAATGGAAATGTCACAGGTAAAAATGTCAGAGTCGGCGGAGGTTACAATAAAATTTATGACTCTCGGTGGGTTGAGTGAAACAGACCAAAAATATAAAAAAAACAAAAAAAAAGCGTGCAAAAATTAAACGATTTGTGTAATTTTCATGTTGCTACAAATGGTTCAACATATGTTCGAGGCCGGCAATAACAATAAAAGCAATAATAATATTAATAATGCAGGATATAATGTTTGGAAACGTTTTTTGTAATTGCCTTAAAACCGGCTTTAAGGCTTCTGTCGGTGAATAATTAAAATGCAAGCCGATCTGAATCCGATTCGCAGTGAAAAAACCTGGATTTCGTTTCGAAATCGGGTCTAGCAAAGGGCTATGAGGGGAGGTGGTGACGTGATAGGTGAGAAATAAATAAGGTAATTACAGAAAAAATACAAAATCAGCTGAAACAATTTTGAAAATATTTTTCTTAAGTAAATATCTCAAAAATAAATTAAATTACTATATGTACACTCTATAGCAGATACTCGCTAGTTACTTAATTCATATTTAACCATAATTTTGCCTTCGTGACTTTAGCTCTCACGCACTCAGCTCTGATCAGTAAATTTTATTGCGACCGCAAATACTACAAATTCCCGATACGGAATTGCGTTCCGTTGTTTTATATTTATGCGCAATTATTACTGCTTAATTAAGCCAATATCGTGGTGCTTATGTCCATTGGCTGTTCAATATACAAACTCGTGCTCGTCCTCGTCCTTGCATATACATATATAAACTCGCACACGTATGCGTACATGCTTAAGCGCACATACATATACATATATGCGTACTTCCGGCCATAATCGTTGGACCAATTGTCCGGCATTCTTGCTGTCCGTACGGACTTCTGCGGGTTTTCGGTGTCATGTCCAGCATTATTGCATTTTGTTTATGGTCCTGGCCTGCTGTTGCATCCCCCATACTGTTCATTGTTGTCCTTGTTGTTGTTGTTGCTGGCGACGCACTTAACTGCCTGGCAAATTGAGTGACCACACCGCCCAGTATCCAATGTCCAGTCTCCCCAGTGTCCCAGCCCCTTGCCTGCACCCACCTGCTCTTTGCTGCGGCTAAGTGTTTGGCTTAATTAACGTATTTACCCCAAAAAGCAGGCAGAACAGTCACAAAGGTGCAACCGAGTCTTGAGGTTCTCAATTAAAACGGTTGCGGTTCCCCAGCAGCAGCAGCAGGTGGGCCGCAATTATGAGTTAATCGACGGGAAAGAGAAGGAAAGCTGTTTCAAAATTAAATTTAAAGGGAATTAGGTTTCAAGGAAATGTCCAAACATTATTATTTTAAGCCTGAAACATTATATATCCGTTTGGGCCAAGGCTTATTTCTAATTCAAACTGCCAAAGGAGCCGCAAGTTCTCAGCGGAGGCTGCGCCAAATTGCCGAATGCCTTTTCATTAAGTTAAGAATTCCGCCCCGGAAATTGCAACAAAAACGAATGCACACAAAAGTGCATTCTCATGTGCTTGGTGTGTGTGTGTGTGTGTGTGTGTGTTGGCCATGAAGTGGCAGAAAATTTGCACTGGCACTTAAGTTATACAACATTCAAAGATGTTCTTTGTCCGCGACAGACAACGGCCATAAATTTTTGCGACCTAGTGCCAAGTCCCTCTCTATAGGTATAAGTATATATATTCGCTGGAATGCCATCGGAGTGGGCGTGGGACTGGGCCTGGGCCTGAGACTGAGCCTGAACCTGGGTCCTGGAGACTGCCTGGCTTCGTCTTCAGCAATATTTTTTGGCACATGCTCAACTAATAATTTGCCGTGTGCCAGCACCGAGCAGCGAGAACTTTTTATGCCCTTCTGCCCGGCTCCAAGTTACCAGTTCCCAGCTCTTAGATTCTAGCTTCCATCTCCATGGAAGGAATGGGAAATTTGAAACGGTCGGAATGGGCATATTAACTTGCCATAAATCTGGGCCACAATGGTTGCACTGGATGCCATCTTAAGTGAATCAAGAGAATGCAATTGAGATTGGAGGTGAATTATATGCCCGACAACCTGAGCTTGGAGCTGCTAGAGGGGCGGGTAAGCTTGTAAAATATTTTCGAAAGTAATTAGCGGACAATAAAGAGAGCTGGGAATTTTTATAGAATTAAATTTATAAGTTTTTCTTAACCTTAAATATATAATAAGGCAGTTTTAAAAAGTGCTTTTTATTTAAGAATTTTTCGTAGCTTTAATTCAATGTTTTTCTTAGTATTCTTTTAAATATAATTTTTAGCGAATGGAAATATTATAAGAAAAGTTAGTAAAAATGTTTTACAATTATTAAGTCCTTATAGAAATTTTTTTTTAGCACTAAATCACTTTTAAATATTGTTTTGCGACCCTGAAAACCTAATTCTCATGGCTCGTGTCTTTCTGAAGTCTTTATTCCGTTCCATTTGTCATGTGTCCTGGCCATGCCGCCCATTGTATCAGCGAAATTGAATATGCCAATATACCAGGCATTGCTCATTTCCACATTTCCTTCCATACAGTCTGCTTTTCCTGCTGTCGCTTCCCCAGGACCTCGCTTCCTCTCTCCCTCTCTCTGTCTTTCTCCTTGTTGAGCCTGCGGTGACTTTTTGTAGCCTACTTTTTGGGGCCAAACGCTGTCTATTGGCATCTGTTTGGCATTGCCGGGCTGGAATTGCATATTGGTTGGTTGGCTGGTTACCCTCCGCACTGTTTGAGCCCGACAAGCCGCAAAACATTTCACTTGCAAATGTAGAAAAGGCTAAACGACAATGCCACCATTGTTGTTTCGTTTGCTGCACTGCAGAATCAATGAAAGCGGCGACACAAAATAAAACCGAACCAAAATGAAACGAAACAAGACCAAAACCAAAACAAAAAAAATAAACCAAAAAACCTCAGAAAAGAGAAACACCTCCAAAAAGGATACAAGGCAAAAACGGGAAACACAGAAAAAATGAAGAAGGGAAGGCAAGGCGAAGCCAGCCAAGATTTATGGGCAGTTTTGCACGTTCCTCATGTGTGAAAATCATTTGGCGGCAAAGCCCAAAAATTTCCACAGTGAAAAAGAAGGGGGGCCTCGACCTGTTTCTGTTGGAGTTTATTTGAAAATAATGCCGCATTATTTATGGCTCGACTCCCGGGCTCAGTTCCAGACTCCACGCCGCCGCAGCGCAAGATGCATTTTCAATTTTTGCTTGCCGGGGAATGTTCACAGTTTTGCAGTTTGCAGCAACCGCAGGAAAACAATCAACTCCGCCTGAGATCCTTTGCCTTTTGCCAAAGTGTTGCATGCAAATGCACAGGCCAAGCCACGCCGCCAGCGGAAGCAGCAACACTGCAATCGTGGAGGTGGAGGCTGGGAAAATGTGAGGGGCGGCGGCGTGCAACGTACATTTCCATGGAAATTGAGTGGCCGAGTGTCCTGGCTGCCGCCTGGTGCGGACTTCTCTTTGGCCTCTAATGAACAAAGTCGGTCTAAGTGGCAGTGGATGCTGTGCCAAAAGCCCCAAGGAGGTTAATTGCAAAAGATGTTTACTCGGTTATAACATGGGTAAAGGAATGTTAAAGGCAGAGTTCTCTTATTTATTTTTTTATTATAAAACGTTTTCTGTTCAGTTTTTCAATTGAATATTTAACTATAAATACCTATTTTCGTGTCAAATTGCATTTAATTACGCTTTGAAACCTGCCTTGTTCCTCACAGAGCTCAGGCTTAGGCTGCCCTGGCTAATTGCATAAATGGAATAGAAAACAAAGACCAAAGGCCATACACGGCGTATGAGTAACATTTTCTAGAATATCTTCCACCTCACTTCCTCTCTCTCTCTCTCTCTTCGTGTGGCCTGGCGATTTATAAACAAACGCGCAACACATGCCGCCATATTTCCTTGTCCTTGTTGTCTCTGCATGCCCTGCCCTCTCCTTTGCCAACATTTCTCCATTGGGGCTTATTAATGTCCTCACCCGCAACCAATAGACAAAAGGACACCAACAGCTGGCTGCGTTTGAATGAGAATTGTGGCATTGTTGTTGGCCGTAGCTTAGCTGCGATTTCATTTCCGCCTCTACATCGTGTGCGTGAGTGCGTGTCTATACTACATGTGAATATTTATACACTGAAATAAAATTAAATTGGAGATGGAACTAGTTTAAAAAGTTTTAATTTTAAGTTTACAATCCATTAGGGTAAGGGAAATATTTTTTAAAATAGAATTAAAGCTGTCTGAACATCAAAGGAATTTCCATGAGTATTTCTGCAAACAATATAAAGATTTTAACTACTAATATCAGTAAAGTTTTATGAAAAAATATATAAAAATCTATTACTTACCCCACTTAGAAAAATAAGACACAATACTTCCTTCAAAACTCTATAAAATCTCCATTGAATGCCCCCTCAATTTTTTCCAGTACATCTTCATGTGAGTATGTGTGGACAGGCAGCAGGTGTTTATGTTTGTGCCTTTTAATTAAAAGCAATTTACAATTTTCTTTCATTTGCCTGGGAACGGAACAACGCAGAGCACAGAGCACAAATCGAGCGGGGAATCCTTCGGGCCTAATAAACCAATTGCCAGCTGGCATCGAGGGGGCTTGGGGAAAGGATGGCCAACCGTGAATGGGGAGGAGGCGGTGAAATTGGAGCCGCTCTCTCTATCATTTTGTATGCTAAATGTCTGTCTACTTGGCCCTGATGAATGCGTTGCAATTAGTGGTCTGAGATTGCACATTTGGCATGCTAAATTGTTGATTGGTTGCCTATAACTAACTTGGGAGATATGGCAAAGGCATTTTGCGGTTGCCACCGTGTACTATCTGCCTTGGTCCGGTGGTTAATGATGGACTGTTACCAATAATGCGGAAATGAAGAGTGTACGGATACGGCAGCGGCGGCTGGAAAATGAACTCGGTGCAGATTGGAAATTGTGGTTTCGGTGGTCACTAGCCTGATGAATCCGAAGAAGAAAGAAGTGAAGTTAAGTGCTGTTTCAGGAGGGTGGAAAGTAGTTCAATATGCGACCAGAAAGGAACCCAAAATAGTTAAAAATTTAAGAGACTTATTAGCTTAGGTTTTTTTGATTTTCGCTTTAAAGAAGAGTTAAAGAAAATTTCTAGAGTTTAAAATTGAATTAGTTCTTACTTTGTTAATGTTTCTTATTAATTACTTTCCTGTTGCATTAAGGGATCACAACAATAATATAGCATTTAATAAGAATAATAATAAGAATAATTAGAATAATAAGAATAATAAGAATAATAAGAATAATAAGAATAATAAGAATAATAAGAATAATAAGAATAATAAGAATAATAAGAATAATAAGAATAATAAGAATAATAAGAATAATAAGAATAATAAGAATAATAAGAATAATAAGAATAATAATAAAATATTCACCACTTTTAAGAAATAAAATCCAGGCTTAAAGTATTATTTTGTTTACTATTATAATGACTTTTTTTAATGATGAAAAATTGTTAATATAATATATATTTTTCCCAACTATAAATTATAATTCCTTGTTTACATTTTCCCATCGGTTTCCCCTTGAAATCAAACTGATCAAAGGCGGAGGAAAAGCCAAGCTTAAGCAATGGCTTGACCTCCACCGCATAATCCTGGCAATGTCGAGTCAAGGATATCGTTAGTAAGAAGGTCCTTCTCTATCTTGCCCTGTCCCTCTCTAGGTCCTTTGCCAGTTCGCTATTTGCCGTTCACCTTTCTAGAAATCTCTCGTCCTGGCTGTGATTTTATGTGCTGTTTTTGGTTTCGGTATCCGCAAATTTATTTGCCTGCAGTGCAGAAGAGCGTAGTAAACTTTTCTCGCCAGCTCTATCCCCTCGCTCTCTCCTTCGTCCTTTGGCTCGTTTAGCTCCAAGCACACAAAGCACAGAGAGAAGGGAAAACTCATGGACACACATACACATAGTGGAAGCATTTATGCGACGTGCAACAAATTTTAATGCGTTTTCTCGCCAAAACGTTAAAAAATGTGGGCACAACTTGGAATGCCAACAACAAAAGTAACTGCCATTTGCAGTGAGTGTGTGTGTGTGTATTCGAGTGTGTTTGTGTGTGTGTTAAGGGGGATTTACAAGGGGGTAAGGGGCAATCCACACCCCTTCGAGTTCAACTGGCAACTGTTGCCCCAAAGAAGAAAAGATCCAACAAAAGCGTCACGTACTTGGCAAATCGCACATTTTCTATAACTTCTCCGCTGTGCCCGGGTATACATATATGAGTGTAAGTGTGCGTGTGTGTGTATGTCTGTTAAGGTCGTGTCAAAAATATAACTCATATGGCAATGCCAGAAACCCAAAATCCCCGCCAACCAACCCAAGGCAACCCACGATTTCCGACCGGCAAGCTGTTACCTCTTTTCGGGCCTTTCTTCTCCTCTGATGATAACAGCATTTACAGCCCCGAAAAATTTGATTACAAATGTCAACACTTTTTTTTTTCTTGGTTTTCTGGTTGTGCGGTTGCTGTGTATCATCGTTCCGCGTTTTCCAGCTGCTTTTTCCACTTTGCTGGCCCCAGGAATTGAGGGGAAAATCCCAGGACCCCGCCCGCGGGCACTTCATCAGTGAAATTTCCTTAGCTCCCCATGGATTGCAGTTTTCAATTCGTTACGCAAGACGCGAGCGCATTTAGTTTATGTAATGTGAATAAGCTGTCGACTGCAAAATAGGCAAACGACAGAGAAAAAATAGTAAATAAAAAGAAGTGTGGGATTCTGCGACTTTTAAATACGCTGAATGTTTGGCTTTGAGAGTGAGAAATATGTGGGATTTTGCGCTAAATGTTTGGTTTTGAGAGTGAGAAATATGTGGGATTTTGGAGTCTCAATTGAGAGATTAAATATGTTTAGATTTTATTTTAAGTTATATATTTAATTTCCTATAAATAATCCTATTATTTCGATTAAAGTTAGATATTTTAAGTATTTTTCTATTTAATTGAAATTTGTTGTTCTTTTTAGAGATATATAAATTCATGAAAAGTTAATAGAACATAGCACTTCTCCCAAAAAGAACTAGTTCTACTGAAGAATAGAAAACTAAAAAAAAGGACCCAGCAGCCAGGACTCACACACAACACACACTGGGAGAGTGAGAGGGAGAGAGCGGGATGACGATTCTACAAACTCACCGACTACAATTGCATAACAAACAGTTGGCTGTTGTAACGACAAATATGCGACGCATGCAAATGACTGACTTACAGTCGAAAGAGAGATGGCATCAAAGGAGGGAGTAGAAAGGAGATAGAGAGGTAGTTTATGGGGTTCACGAAATTATTAATATTTATTTTTATATATAAAATATAACTGAAACTATTTTTCAGGTCAGTAACGACTATACAAATATTAATAATAAGTGTTCCTAAAAGTAATTTATTTAAATGCAATCTAGAGTTACTTAAAATAATTACTAGAACACAGATAATATCTGCTTTAAAGTTTTATAAGATTAATACTACACATGCCATCATAGCATAAAATCTGGTCCCAAAATCACAATGTTCAGAACCGCATAAACCCCTTTGGAATGCTATATCTTCCGCTGAAAAAAGCAGAAGCAGCAGCAGCAGCAGCAGCAGCAGCAGCAGCAACGACAACGGTAGCCACGTTGCCCTCCATTTGCCGTCGCCGCATTCCGATAAAATGCAAATCCGGGATTACTTTGTCGTTTTGCTTTCGAGAGCTGACTGTCGCTCGTTCGTTTGTCCTTTTGCCTCGATCCCCTCGAACCTCGAACCTCGAACCTGAAAACCTCGAACCAACCTCCTGAGAGGAGTAGAGTCGTAGTCGTAGTCGTAGTCCGCTTCCCTGGAGCAGAACACTATCCCCCAAACGCCAGCACGCGGCAGTGGCATCGCATTCGTATGCAATTCGTTTTGCCACAATTGATCCTTTTCATGTCGCTAGGATATAAGTACATATGCGAAATTGCATATCTTTGTCGTCGCTGCTCCTTTTGGCTCCCATAGCTTTTCTGCTCCTCTGCCCAGCTCTGTTGTTATTATAAAAATGCGAACATGTCGCTGATGTTGCTGTGAGCACTCAGAGAAATTGGAGTATAATAAACATAAATTTAACCATAATTCTATTGATAGAAAATATACATTTTATATAATTTTAATAAGCATTCATATTATATATTTTCAAATATTTTTTTAAGAAATCTCAGAGTAATTCCTGGACTCTTTCTGTGCCTTGTTGCTAGTGCTGCTGCTGCTGCTGCTGCTGTTGCTGCTCGAAGGACTCCTCTAGGGATCGCGTGTGCAACGTCGTGGCGTATTTGCCTTGTTTTCCGTTGCCTTCTTTTTTCTTCTCTTTTCTTATTTCTTATTTTGGCCGGGTTTGGTTTGCCTCTCGTTTGCATTGTTTGGCCCAAATATTAAAATGCTTGACTTACAAATTTAATGGAGCAATAATGGCTGTGCATGCCGCCTCCAGGGCCACGCCCATGTGTGTGTGTGCACAACCAGACGAGGTCATAGCCCGGGGCCACAGAGATACACCCAGATACGTATGTACTTGGATGTGGATGGAGGGTGCAGCGCTCTCTTGACACGACCGCAAGCAAAAGTTGATTTTAAATTTAATAAAGTGACTGCGCTGTCTGGCAGAGAGTTACCCACTCAACCCCAAATTGGCGACCTTGCCAAGTGCCGAGTTAAAAACCAACGACCAAGCCCCAGACTTAACCAGGCTAACACCCATGAACAAAAAAAAAAAACATGGCTAAAAAGGAGACTAGCCGAAGCTTTGATTGCCCTTAGCAAAGTTCTGTAGGAATTTAAGCTTTGTTCAGACTTTATGAACTTTAATAACTTCTGGAAAAATATATTACAAATATTTTAAGAGTTTTTTTAAATTGAATTCCACTTCTTAAATACACTTGTAAACAAGTTTTACGGCAAGCTCACAAACACCTTCAGTTAGGGCATGAAAATGGGACATATTTTGCTTTATGAGGCATTAATTTAACATATTTTTCATATAAGCAGGCTGAACGCATGGCTCATTTATAAATCGAATGTCCTGCTGTGCTTTTGCTGCCCGAGGACCTTAACGCAGACTTAACCAGGCTGGCAGGACCCATTCACATGGCCATTTGCCATTGCCCTTGGCCATAAATTTTCCAACTGCTTATGGCCCTTTCCCCCACACCCACATCCCCATCCAGCACAGCCCCCTTGCAGAACCCCCGTTTCTTCTTCGGGCCAGGCGATTATTGTCATTAGTCTGCCATTATGTGTTGGCCATCAACTTCAGATGCCGTCAATGATGATGACGACGACGACGACGACTATGTACGATGGGCTCCAGTTTAGAGGGCGGCGCTGCGGGCTGCTTTCGGGGTGTACAGGGCCATTGATTGTGGAGTTATTGTTCGATACTTTTTGGGGCATCCAGGGAGAGAGCAAAAGTCAATGGAAATTCGGAAGTCAACTGCAACGGCAGCAAAGTGTGTAAAGTGAACCCAATTGTGGGGCCCGAAAGGCGAGCGCTCTATTCAGTTAATGTGCCAGCGTTTTGGGGGCTTCAAAGGGGCCCTCGGTGATCCATCTCCATTCAAACTGGTGATGGATGTCTGTAGTTAAAGCTAACTTATTGTTCACAAAATAATTAGGTAACATAAAGCATCATTTTAATGGTGAAATGTAGAGGAAATACTATAATATATATAATATAAGTTCATAAGGAAATATGTTCCCATATTTTAGATATATTTCTAATCCTCCAAATCTTATTCCCACAGACTTAATACAGGAACCAGCCTCATGTTCTTAACAATATTATAATGTTTATATATTCTACATGGCTTGTGTGTCACATTGAGCCTAATGATTAATGTGGCAATTCAATTTCACCGCCACTAAATCCTTCCATAAATGCTCAGACAACGGCCCCCGCCCCCTCGTCATGAAAATCCGCCTAATGTGGCTCTGCAAATAATTGGGCTTTCACGCGGCTCATTGCCAGTTTTTATAATCAATTATCCACGACTCCCCAAAATCCTGGCGAGGCCTGGCAAACATTTGTATGAATTAGCATATGTCAATATTTGTTGAATTGAATTAACGCGCGCCGACTGTGTGTGTGAGAAAGTCTCCGTCTGACTTACTTTCTTGGAGGGGCAGGGGATGACCTGGGTTTATTGGCGTCGTCTGCTGGTGCTGCACCCCCAATTTGTTATCATTAATTAAACGACAAGGCATTGAAATTTATTACACGCGTAGTTGACTTCCCTACCCCAACCTCCCCCCAAAGGACTCTCTTCCCCGCCCCTCAAGAAGAGCACGAAGTTTTACGTACGGGAGGAAAGTTTTGCGACATAAATTGAGGCAATTGTTAAAACTAAAATTCTCGCACAAAATGTACGAAAATTCTCGGCGTCACGACTTGAGTTGAGAATTGTTTTTACCGCAAGAAAAAAGTTTCCAAGAGCTAGGGAAAGCCTCGTGTGCGAGTGTGCGTACTCATGCGTGATTCCCACAATCAAAAACTTAACTATCTCACCATAATTGCGTGCACTTGTCTGTTGTTGGTGTATTTAATGAAATTTTATTCGCAGCCCTCTCCCTCTCCCTCCCTCTCCGCACAAATCTCGACAGGGCTCCTTGGGTCACCCCACTATCTTCACTATCTTTCACTATCCCCAAGCAATTCCCAGAGCAACTTTTGTGTACACACGCACACGGGGATTTCCATACGTTGTTGCCATGACTTCCATTGCGGCTCCAAACTCCTGTTCTGATTCTGTGACTCCAACTCTGACTCTCAGGGAACTCGGTTTCCTGTTGCTGCTGGGGCTGAAAGCGGTGTGTCGACGTGGCTCGAGGCAACGGAACCACAACACTCGGAGAAACTATTATTGAGAGTGATTTTATTTAAGCTGTGATAAGTAATTAATTTATATAATTATTAAGAATATGTTTATTAAATAGAAAAGCTGGGGAAAGCAACAGCTAATCTTATATTAATGGCATGAATTATAAAAATAATATTTAAACAATGAATATGGGTAAATTTGATATGTAATAATTATTTCTTTTATCCCAATTAATCCCCAAAGCAATCAATATAGCTTTACTAATTCCTTAACCCTTTTTTCTACTCTGCACAAAGGTGACAAGGATCAGGTGTGGCCATAAAAGGGAGGCAGTTAAACTTTTTGCCGCTCAATTAATAAAATAACCCAAGAGGAAGCTGCTAATTGTGTACGCAGTCGTACGTGCACGTGTATTCGACTGTGAAAAAAAGGCAGAAGGAAAACAATTTCAACTTTTTTGTGTGTCCCTCAAACTATAAATGAAGGGACAACGACGAGGACGACGGCCATCTGCTCCAAGTGCAGGCCGAAACAGTTTATCGCGTTTACTGTCAAATAATGAAATTGCTGCCGCTGATTTATTTTGTTGACAACGCAGCTGTTGCCTTTTATTTTCAATTTTGATTGCCACATGACACGTCCCTAAACGAGAGGCGAGACGAGACGAGATGAGGCTGGAGATCCTTTCGGCCACTTTGGCCAGCCCGCATCCACATTCACATCCATCTAGCCATCTATCCACTTGGCCACAGCCCACAAACAATGCGATAACAACAAATCAATTCAACGCAAGCTGCCTCAACTAATAAAAAACGATTCACTTTTGGGCCGGGGCTAAAAGGAAAATAAACCCCCAACTCTTGGCTAGTTTAGTCGAATGTATCACAGATATATTCTTCACAGAGTTGAACAACAACAACGAAAGGCAAGCATCAATATTGCATTCAGGGTTCGGACTTTGGCATACCATTTAGTAGTATTTATAGGAGTTTTTTAGGATTAAAATAAATTAATATTGGTTATTTATGATAAGCTTAAAACATATAATTTCTATATAATTATATAATTTAAAAAAGAAGATGGGAAAACATATACCAATTTTTGGATAAGACTTAAAATTCAATTTTAAACTATAATTTTACATTTTAGTTGAAATAAATATAAGCTTTTGATTATTAATCAGTGATTAATAATATTATAAATTAATAATAATACTAATAGGATTACATAATAATAATTAATAATTACCTAATACATAATATAATAATATACAAAAATATCAAAGCCTTTGGACACTTTTCCAGGATTTCTTTTAGCAAAAGCTAGATGTTGCATTATTTCAGACACCTTTTTAATTACTTAAAAAACCAAATAATTTGTTACTATTCACCTTAAAATTTAGCTTGCAACTTAAATTTGTTTTTAAGAGACAAAATACCCTCATAACTATCCCAATACTAGGTACACCAAGAGAAAGACATTTTTTTCTGCAAAAATATTGTCATTGAAAACAAATAAAGTTGTGGACGCTTTCATAAAGGGCGGCAGTCGTTGATATAAATAAAAAAAAAAATATCGAAGGCTCTGAGGGACATCCAACCGCCCCAAAAAACATGAGGCATGGAGAGGGGGCGTGGTCAGAAGGAATAACAGTGGCAAAAATAAGAGAAAAAATGTTCCAGCAAGTATTTTATAGTCCACATTGCCAGGCATTTGATTTGATTTCGATTTATGGCCGCCTCATCTCGTTCTCGTTCACGTTTCTGTTTTTGTTGTCCCGCTTGTCCCGTGGACGTGATGGGCGTTCCGGTGGGCGTGGAAGCCAAGGACTTCCCTCTGGGTCAGGGGGAACAGGACTACAGGCCAACTGGGCGACAGGGTCGACAAATGCAATTAACGCTGCGCGAACTAATAAACTGTTCGCCTCGAGTCAACTCTGCCTTTGTTGTCTATCAATTTTAATTATGTTCGGGTTAATGAATTTTATTGCATCTCCGTGCAATCCCTCATCCTTTGTCCCTGCGCTTTTTCCCATTTTATTATGATGCTTTTTCATTAATAAGGAATGAGAAAAATGAAGAAAATTCAGTCTTTTGTGTAAATTGTTTAATCGAAAAGTCGGGATAAAAATTTAATAAAAGCTACAAATAAATGTATTTACTTATTAGCATTTTATTAAAACGAAAATGGAAATATTTAATTTTCGTGTTAATTGAATTGTAACAAGAAAGGAAGCTAAGTTTGGTTAGCTGAAATTTGAAAACCCTTACAGTTTGCAAAAATAGACTTACTAAGACAAAAATGCATTAATTTTTAATGCATTTATTTATTAGTTTTTATTAGGTTAACAAAATAGAATATACATGATTTATACGGTCGGAAATTACTCCTTTAATGCTTTGCAAACTTCTGTCAAATATTATAACACCCAGCTAGTGTTGTTTTACAGTATTTGTTGACCTTTAATGTTATTTATAGTTTTGTGTAATTAGTTTTCTAATTAATAAGAGAAAAACAAACAAATAGAAAATATGTTGTATTGAATTAATTTGAATAATAGTAAACATTTCATAATAACAAAGAGTTCTTTGTTAACATGAATATTTATCATTAATGCATATATTTATATTAATTAGATTTATTTATCTAGAATCAAATAGAAACCTTGACTGTCTCTCCCTATGGAAAAACAGAACAAATATAAAGATTTAAATTCGGAAAATACAGAAATATTAATTATAATACCCCCTATAAAAAATATATTTAAATTTAAACAGACTGCAAAGTATCACCTCAATTAAATTCCACACTTAATTTTAATAAGCTGTGGCAAGTTGAAAACGCATCCTTGCCTCGCTTAAAACTGCCTTTAAACTGCCTTTTTAATTTTTCCTTTCATTACACGAACGCACACAAAAAGGCGAAAAAAATGTGGTAAAATATTATTACCGAATGATTGTTGGTGATTCGGGCAAATGTTATTAAAACCTGGAAACCTGAAGATTTCTTCACGTAGATAATTTCGTATATAAATTTGCATTTAAATGCGTATTAAATCGCACAGAAAATTCCACAAACCGAGAGCGAGAGAGGAAGGGAAAGATAGTCAGGGAGATGGTTACGTATGGACGTGTGTTGGGTAAAAGATTAAACGCATGCTTTGCTCTGCATAATTGTTGCATAATGAACTGAAGGATATGAAGGATATGCTGGCCATGCACACTCACACACGGTCTGATGTCTGAGTGGATATTTATATGCTTTCAGAAGCTGACCAGAGGAGGAGGCAGAGTGGATCAGTGGCAAAAAGGGCAGTAAACAAAAATCCCCCAGCGACGTTAATTAAATTGCATTGCATATGCAAGTTGGCTGCATTTTAATTGGATCGGATTTAAGAATAATGCCCAAAGTCATCAGGATGCGTGCTCCCCAGCTCTCCGCTCCCAGATCCACGCCCTACACTTCACCCTTGGGAATCTGCCACGCATTATGCACCTCCATCGCTCCATCCAGCGTATCCTTCAGCTCCTTGCCCTCACCCCTCACCCCTCACCTCCGGCATTAAGTTCATGAGCAAAGTTTTTCCTCTGGAGCCAGAGACAATGGCCGGGCAATGCGTTGCGATGGCAAAAGTTAACTTCGTCTTGGCTGTGAAAAAGAGGATATATATATATATGTATTTCTATATTAAGCTACTTATGCAGACTGGAAGATACCCATTCTCTGGACTGGTAAATATTTAAGAAGGTAAAAAATGTGCTAATAGAATTATAAGTTAATAAATAAAGTAGGTGGGTTAACGCTTCTGCTTAACCACATAATTAACTAAAAATTTGATAACTTTTAATAGGGAATAAATACCCCAACTACCAGGTACAAAATAAATGGAACAGAGAGCCTTCGAGTCCGATATAGAACCGGAGCAGGGAAACTTTTTTGGTTAGCTTCATCAGTGCGCCGCTGAGAGTTTACCACTGGGATCTTTGGATCAGCAACTCGCTCTAACAAACCAATAATAATTTCCGGCAGCCGAGCATCTCCTGCAGCTGCATCTTGGGAATAGTCAAGGATACACTGTGATTCTGCTGCGAAGGAAGAGGATGAGGAAGAGAAGCTGCAGGAAGCACCGGCGTCAGCGGATGCTCGTCTGATAGTGAGACAAACAAATTGAATTGGCTCCCAGCTTTGACTCGGCTCTCTGCCTGTTGGCCTAATGTGGTTATGTAAGCAGCCAGCCAGTGGAAATCTGTGGAAGCCTGTGGATATTGCAAATGTAAATATTATTGGGGCCACAGATAGCCGCTGTTTCCGAAAATCAATCGATGCTCAGGCCACAGGAGCAACAATTATTATTTATTTATTAAAATGTATATGCATACATATAAATGTGTCTATATATAATGCGCATTTAAATTTATAGACGCAAATGTTAATTTTATTATGGGAACGCTGTATTTGTTTCGAGCACACGGAGTTTATATTGAAATGTTGAAGGTGTAAATGTGGTCAGTAAAATAGAATCAGTGAATTGTTTAATGATAAATCTTAATTTATAATTATATACATGCTCTTTGTGAGAATATAATCACTTAAAATACGGTTTTTGTAAGCTAAAATTGTCTGACAGTTTTAGAAAAATAATATCATTATTTAAACTATAAAAAATTCATATAAATCACAAATAAGAGTATTAATTAACGCTTCAAATACAACACTTACTTTAACCAATAAGTAAAAATTGTACAGTCTTTCAATAAAACTGCATAACTATTTATTTAGTCCCCACTGTATTCCCCTGCCTACTCATTTGCGTGGGTAAAGGATTAACGCGCAGCTTAAATCGCAGTCAATTTACTGCCCGCGGCCTAGGCAGCAAATTTGCATTTTCAACTTGTAAACAAATCGAAAAGCAATTAAATTATTTAAATAAAAACAACATCGATGACCGCAGCAGGTCGAACAATAAGCGTGGCTTGCTGCAAGCATAATGAAAACTCTGAATTAATAATTGCGCATACGCCGTGTTTAACAATGGCGTGTGTGCTGCGGGTGTCCCACAGTGGGGTGCGAGAGAGAGAGGAGTTCCCGGAGTTCGCAGAGTTCCTGCAGCAGACCGCCTGCTGCATTATATATGCTAATTTGCGGCTAAGCCAATAACCACTGGGAAACAGGAACCCGACAGGACACACACGTCAATAACACTCATACGCCCAGTTGGCCAAGCCGATGATGAGTGACAGAAGGCAAGCGGGGAGGGAGGGAGCTGTTGTATGCGGAGGCTCTCCCAGGCTCTCTCTCTTGGCAGGATATTAAGGAATCCAGGCACGCACATGCCAGAGCGGCAGCAGCACCGAGTTGGACATCCATAATCCTTATCAATTGTATTACTTCCGGTCAATACTAACCACTGACATATCCTATTAATTTCATAAGCAATTGAGTGCAAAACTGTAAAGCGGATGGAACGAGGCGAGGCAGAGAGTCTGGCTGCCATGGCTGCCATGGCTGCCATTTGTACGTGACTCTTTTTGATACGAATGAGCGCACTTACAGGACACAAGGACCAAAGCTTCAAGTCTTTCCTTTTCTTTCCTTTTCTTTCGCCTGCTGCCTCGTTCAGCTTTCAAATCGAAAAATACTCACATTGTTCACGTGCCAGTTGCTGGTCGTGGATACTGGGTCCTGTGTCCTGGGTCCTAGGTCCACTCTTGCCCCCCTGATTGTACATTTCGCGAGATTACGGCAAACTCTCATTATTAGAAGAACGGAAGCCCGGAAATGAAGTGCCGCAGTGCCGTCCGTCTCCTTCTACCCAGCGATACTATCTCTCTTGCTCTCTCTGCCTGACTGTTTTCTTGATTTCTTGTGCTGCCCTCATATCAATAACTAAGCAAATTGTTTGCCCAGCACAGGGCACATGCTTTAAATTCCACTCTTTCCTTGCTGCCCAGTTCCAGTCTCCGGTCTCGGTCCCAGTCTCGGTCCCAGTCCCAGCGCCAGAATCCTGGATTCCCTGCCAACCTCTGGCATTGGACATGCTGCTAATGTTATTTTAGGAGAACTTTTTTAATCTGCCCCTGCTGCTCCTGCTGCCGTCTTTCCTGCTGCTGACAGAACCAATTAAGCGCAACCGAGTGCACTGAGAGAATTGAGAGAGTAAACTGAAAGAGGTATTTGTGTTCTTGCTAATTAAACCCTTGAAAAGTAATTTAAGTATTATGAAATCTTATAAATTTGAATATACTTATGTTTTAGTTATATTTTTGTGTTTATATCTTATAAAATCTTACAATTTCTTATATATTTTAGTTATTTAATTAATTACAAATTAGTTGTCATACTTCTTTATAATTTCCTTGCTTAGTTTGATATTTTTTCCGTATTATTTATTAAGGCTTTTCTGCCTGCAGTATTCAAATTAAAAGAAAATTAAATAAAAATATACTCTAAATTCCGATTTATTTTGAAATTATATCAAGGCAAAAATTTAAACAATTTCGGTAAATCCATAGAACTTTTTTGTCTTTGAAAGTAACTTCTTACTTAACTAACTTACCTTTTGTGATCCCAAATCGAAGAACTATCGGTGGAGTGTAACAGAAATACGAAACATGGTTGAAAAATTCCAACAATTTCCAAAAAGGTTTGTGCAAACGGGACGAGTACGGTGGCAGGTCCTGCTGTCCGCCGCAATCAGCGACTCAACTGGACCCTCTCGCTGTACGTGTGAGCCAGTGCACTGTGGAAGTGGGAGTGGGAGTGGGAGTGAGAGTGCTCGTGTGTGCGGGTATTGGCCATGTTGTAAAACGTCAAAAGCGTTAAACGTAATTGAGCTGCGCGCACAAATACAAATAAATAAATGGCGCTGCAGAGGAGGAACGCGAGCGCGGGAAAACCAAGCGAAGCAGAATTCTGTCTGCTGACGATGGCGAGGAGTGCTGAAAAGTTGAAATGTTATTTGAAATGTTGCAACCAGTCAGCAGGCAAAAGTGCCGGGAACAACAAAGGGCCAGCGCCATGTACCCAAAAATTGGTATTTAATTTTCAACCCAACTTGCAGTCCACGGGGGAAAACGCAGCTGCCTTTCGCTGGCTCCTCGCTGCTGCTGTTGTTGCTGCTGCTGCTGCTGCTGCTGCTCGTTTCAGAGCAATTTGCCGCATTCCAAACTCACTCATACGCGTGTATATATATGTATGTATACAGAGGAGCAGAGGAGTCCACCATCCATAAAGGATCCAGCGGAAAGAAAACAAAACAATTCGCAAAAAAATATACACGAAAAATTTGCACCGAAACTTTTTCGTGTGGCGGAATTTCCCGTTTCACTTCGTACTTCCTTTATTTTTTATTTTTTTTGCAACGTTTTCATTTTCATTTGACAGGACCTAGGAACGGTGAGTAGAAAAAATAAAAACAGAGCGATATAATTTGGTCTCGTAGCTAATCATTTATGCAAATAACTCATACATTTTCGATTAGCCAGCATTTAATCAGATTTCGAGTGGGACGAACATATATAATACATATAAAATTGATAAACAACAGCTTGTTCAGATGATGTCTCTCTCTCTCTCCTAAGTATAAATTAATGCATAAATTAAACGCCCCCAAGAAATTACACAGTCTTCCCTTTCAGACATAACTTATCGCATTTCCTATTTGGATTTAGACAACACAAACATACATATATACCTACGCACAGGCAGCAGCTTATTTAATTAAATATAAATCGCTGTGCTGGCGCATACATAAATTTAAACTAAACACATTAGGAAAATGACATTTGGGCAAATGAATTGGGAAAGTTAAATACTCTGGAATAAAAATATATAATGTAGTTAAGATAATTAATAAAAAAGAGCAGAGCCAGGTGAGGTTTCTTACGTTTTTTTATAAAAACTTTAGTTACTTCTTAAAGTCTTCTTTAAGCTTTATTCATATCTTTCACTTGCCATAAGCTCATATGATGATGCAGCCTAAGGACTCTTTTATACTCCTCACACACATTAATTTCCTTCTAAATAAATAAGAAAGGCGCCGGTTCTCACATCCCCAAACACACACACAAACACACACTCAGTAAATACAACAATTAATCATTACGTTAAAGCAACTCCAACTCCGTTTCCCCACTGTTTGACTTGGCTCACATGGCGTATGCGCAATGTCAAATAAATTACGATTTCCGAGGCCGAGTCCTGGAGGCTGTCTGAGCCACCTGAAGCGGCATGAGTAGGAGCCTCCCAAAAAGGACAAAACCCTCGCCAGCTAATCCTTTTGGTCCTGAATAGACCTGATTTTTGTTTTGTTTTTCGGCTTCAGTTCATATTTATTCATTATTTATGGTGCATAATCAATCAATATGCTGCTTGATTTGATTATTTCTTTATTTTCATTTCGCTGGCCATGATTGTTGATGTCCTCGAACTCGTCCTGCCCCGGTTTCTGTTTGCCGTCGCCGGGGAGTGGGACGTCGTCCTGCTGCCCTCGCAGCTGTAATTCGCGTTAGACGCTCCAGCAATTTATATCAATACAAATCCAATCGTAGTGCGTCCTTCAGCCTCTCCGCATATCCTGTGCGCGTGAGTGTGTATGTGTGTGTGTGCTGATTTGATGTTTTTTTTTTTTTTTTGCTTTTTGTCTTTGATTGAGCTTGTTATGTGCTATCTACACAGCCAGCTCCCCGCTCCCCCACCGCACCCAGTGTGTCCCCATTGTATTTGTCTATATCCCAACTGCAGCATTTGCCATCAGTCATGGTCGCGCCACGCCCCAATTCGGCCCAGCGCCCCCACCATCATCATCATCATCATCGTTATCATCATCGCCATTGCCATCATTGCCATCTTCATTGAAGTCGCTCCAATGATTTTTCTGTATAAATTTCTGTGTATCGAGAGCATTTCGCTTCTGATTTGTTTCGTCCTCGTGCCCAACCGACCTATAAGTTCCCCTGAGCCCCCCCTGAAGCACTCAAACCCCGTCATCACGCGTCTACCAGGACGATGTACATATATAAAAAATTTAAATGTCACGTGCCTTTCATCAAATATCGCGATAATATTGGATTGGTTTGGGGACGCCCTTTAAAGCAGCCCTGACCTCAGCTTTCGGGTCTGTCAATATTTGCTATTGATTTTACCGTAATAACATTCCCAGAGCGTCGATAAATTTTCAAATAACGCATTTCACCTTGCGGGCTTCAACCTCAGCAACCCAAAAAAACCCCCTAGGAAACTCCTCCTCCCACAACTCAGTGCCAATAAATAAATCGGAGTTGCGCTGGGTCCCCAAAGGAATGGGGCCCGCCACCAAGACGAAAAGTCAACAATTGTAAGTGCGCATTAGTGATATAATTATTGCACTTATTCTAATGGCTGCTTGCAAAGTTTCAGGATAGCAGAGAGCAGGGGAAGCCAAACAGGATGAGGAGTGAATAAAGGGAGAAAATGCAAGAAGTTTTTCGTTCTTGATTTCAAGAAAATATTGTAATTTCCAGTGGGTTATTTTTTGAAAAATAATATGCGGCAGCATGTATTTTAATTGCAAGCCGATTATAATGGAAAAGAAATATAAGGGAAATCCCTGAAAAAACACACATAAATTCTACCAATTATAGTATCATAGTTCCTGGTAAAGGGAAATAAATACGAATGCACTTCTTTTCATTTTTCTCTAAAATCCTATTAAAAAATTCTTTCCCTGGCATAATTTTTCTAATTATGAAGTTACGAGTATATGTTCTTTTTTTTTTTTTGTTGTCCTGTTGACTCTAATTTAATGCTTTTCCTGTGCAAATAGATTTGCATGAATGCGATGGGTTGTGACTGTGCTGTCATGGCAACTTTTAATCGGCTCTGAGTCGCATCGGTGGAAGGGATGCCGCTTCTCCTGCTGACGCCTGTCATCAGGACATTTGCATACGGCCATCAGTCACAGGACTCGAGAGGATGCCGGCGGCAGGAAGACTAGTCTGCAGTAGCAGCTGAAGCACGTGTGTCGGGATCGCTGCTTCACTGTTCCGCTGCTCCGTGAACATTCGTCTTGTAAACATGGAGCTAAGCGCCATTAATTTACCACTCACCCCCTGCCCCACATTCAGTGACTCACCTTCAGGACCCCTTACCCACTCACACTTCCTTGAGGCATTTGCATTGCGTTAAAATCACTTTGGTCGGCGTATTAGTGTGCCTTTTCCCTTCGCGTGTCACGTTCCCTACAAATTTTTCAGCCAAGGCAACGAAAAAGTTTTCCTTTTGATTTCTGCCTTTTACGAGCCTCGCTGGCGAATCCTTAAGTGAATTTCAGCGTGTGCAGCTTACGCACCAGCAGTACCTACAGTTCCCTAAGAAGCCACCCCTATTCCCTGTGTCATCCTGTCACCCCCACTTACCGAGAAACGTGTGATTTACGCAATGCCTTTGGAAGTTTTCATTTAATTCACTTTGATGCGATTATTTCTCGCTTTTAAAATAATTACTATACGTGGCGTATGCGTAATAATTTCCCTTTTTCCTATTAGCTGAGACTAAGAAGGGCAAAGGAATAGCTGGAAGGAAAGGGAGTTTAGTTTAAAAACAAGTAAGTGGCTGTAGACTTGGATGGCGAATATTGGATACCCGTTAAAAATTAGTAAAAAATAAAAGAATATTAAATAATAAGCTGTATCAGAGTCTCACTCCTGATCCTTCGTTTTCCAAAGCCTGGCTAAATATTCCCTTAAATCTCCACTGCTTTGATTCGCTTTTCCTGTAATAGTTTCCGAATTTCCCAGCACATTTCCTGCCCGTTTTTGCCAGCTTGTTTACCCTTTTATGGAAACTTGTTTACAGCAAAACAATCTACCCCGACAGGCCGCAAGTAGCACCGGAGGAGTGGTTAAACCCAAGGTGGATAACGAGGATAAACTGAGGGAGCCGCCGGCTGCGTGCACCTGCGATGTGGCCGGGATGTCTCAAGAGGCTGACCAATGTTGATCCCTATTAGTAGCCCAGCCATTCGAGGCTCAGTCTCCATCCGGGGGATATGTGCAGATGCTATCGGACGCCGTCTGTCCGTGGGGGAAAATGCAACCAGTTGCGGGACTTTTCGCAGTCACTGTTTGCCGGGGGACGGCGTGTGCGAGTCCTTGCCATTGTCCGTTCGGCTTAACCGCAAATCCTTTTTAACATATAAAAAGTTACGTTTCTCGTAGATGTTGTCTGCCACCATCTCCTTCGTCCATTTGTGTGTGTGCTGGTATTCCCATAGTTGTTGTCAACACCGTTTTATCCTTGGCATTGCGTGGCTGCCAGGACACAAGCCGGGGCCGTGTCCTGCGTTATCCAGGGCGTTGCGTTCAATTGAATTTGCGATATGTGAATATTTAAGCACTGCGCTGGGACCCTCACTTCAGGAGCCTCTCACCTCCTTTCGCCTACATAACTATCATTGCTGTTGTCCCTCACCCACCATATCCTCATCGTCCTTTTTTCGTACTGAATTGAATTTTTATTGCACGACAAAGGCGAAAGCCAGGTGAAGCAGACAGGCCAGCGCCCGCACTCTGCAAACACATTGTAAACATTGTAAAATATTTGTATTCAAGATTTCTGCTAACCACTGGCCAAGTTTATTGATTCCTTATCCGCAGACCGCACTCTGCCCTGCCTCTGGTATGTATATCCTGTATCTGTGTCGCCGTCTCGCCATCTCTCCGGCCGGACACTTCTTCAACTGACAGCATTTTTGCAAAATGACACACGGAAAATGGTCAGGAAACGAGGACGGCGAATGAAGATGGAGTACAGGACGAGGAAAGCGAAAGGTTGTCACTGCGACTGTGTGGTTTCCTGGACTCAATAAATAAGTGGTATGTGTCAGTCGAGCACATCAGTGGGGGTAAGTACTTGGGGTATATATATGTCATTAAAAAATCAGTGGATAAATATTGAGGGAAATGAAATAATAATGTGGCTTAGTCTATTTTTGTGGAATATTTATTTTCTAAGAAATATAAGTTTAAAAGATTACTATCATTAATATAAATATCTTTGTATACATTTCTCGACTCTCTTCTGCTGGGCATTATTTATTCGTCAGCATCACTTAGATCTCCTCAACATCTTATTTATTATACTCAAAACTCGACTTGTTTTTTGCAACTTTTCCCTTTTTTTGTTGCCTCCTCTTTTGGATAACAACCGAAGTCAATTTCGGCGAAAACTTTTTAGAAAATTGAACAGAATTTACAGCGCATCGACAACCACTGACGGGGATTGACGAATGGAACGATTGGAGTGAAAGGCTGGCTGGGGAGGGAATGGATCTGGAGATGGCTCTGCCCGCATGACCGAAAAGGACATTCGCTCAGACGCATTTTGGGCCAGCGCCTCTTGCTCTCGCTCTCGCTCTATGTTTATGTTTACGTTTACGTTTATGTTTATGTGCGTGTGCGTGTGTGTGCGGTATCCTGGATGCGTCTGAACGTGTCTCAATGTATCCTGATCCTGATCCGGGGGTGTGTGTATGGTTGTGCTTGTGCGTGGGGAGTGTGTTAAGGTTTTACTGTCTGTGATTTGATGTTTACAATAGCAAAGGATGCGACTGATACGGCCCCAGACGGCTGCCAGGACACAGGACATTTAAGCCCGGCCAGAGACTCAGAAGCAGAAGCAGAAGCAAGTGATTTCAATAAATTTGATGGTTTTCCATTTGCAACCCAAACTCAATCGTCTATTCGCAGTAAAAAATTTCGAATTACGCAGGACGAGAAAAGGGAGCAGGGCTGAAAAGGAGCAGAGCAGAGCAGAGCCTGGATAGCTGGATGATTCAAATTGGGGGAGGCGCTCAAATGACTAATACAAGCCAAGTTATTGACATGGCAGCGGCTTTGCCCTCAACGAGGGTAACACTCTCTGCGTTAAGTTTTCCCCCATCGAACGCTCAAAAATCTACACTGCTATAAAAAGAGTGGAATAATAGCAACACAAATTCAGACAAATTTGATTTATACAAAAATATTTAAGGAGTACAAAATATAAGGTAAGTTTAAGGCAAGGAAATACTTTTATGAATGGATTTCAAACGAAATTGATTATTTTTTAATTAATTAAATAAGGATTTTGTAAAGATAAATAATTAAAATAATAAATGCAATAATTTTATAATCATTAACCATTTTCTAGCATACTTTACTAATATTAATATTTAATAAATATCAATGACAAAATAACAACTGATTTTATCATCATAATTAAATTTATTCTCTCTGTACAGATATACCCGAAATACCATATATACATACTTAGATATATAGAAAATCCTCTAAAAAAGAAGCAGAGTGTGAAAGGCGGGCGAAGAGGAAAAGTTTCGGGGATGCGTATAACTTCAAAATGACTGCTTTATGTAAATCCCACGGATAACGTTTTGCAAATTGAATTTTTAGCATTCTATTTTATTTATTTTTCGCCTTTTTGGTTCGTCATTCGACGATGGGGTCGGGGTATGTATGTGGACGGCGTTTGGCTGCTGTCACCAGAAGGACAGGCCCCTATATAGAGTCCTTCGGCGGTCGCAGCAAATTCACAGCCGCATCCGGATCCGGCTCCATCGACCCGCCCCAAAAAAGGCACCATGGATACTTTGCGTTCCATGCTGTAGTTGCATGACAGTTAAGCTGGCAGGATAAGCAGGCGGCAGGCGGCAGGCAGCAGGCAGCAGGCGGAGGGAAGGACCAAGGCCAGAACCCAAATCGAAACCAACTGTCAGCCATATTAGCATGTAGGCATAGACATGTTAGCTTTACATCGACGTCGAGAGGCGCAGCATTGCAGGGAATTTTGGGTGTGATTGGTGGCATCGGGATCCGGGGTGTTGGGTCCGGAGATGGGGTCCTGGAATGAAGCGATTGCCACTGCCGGCATGTCAGGATGGATCAGGACTTGGACAAGTACGGTGCTAAATACGCTCGCAGCGAGTGGAGATTTCTACGGCGTAATGTAGGCCAAGTTGGAATTTGGTTCTGTGGGTAACTGCTTACTGCTAGCCAATTGTGGAAAATATTTCAACTTTATAGACAGAACAGAAATTATAACAAACGATTTTGTAGGGTCACATTGATTGATAAAGAAATTATTTTACAATCTCGTTATTTCAATTGCAATAATAATTTCAGTTAAAAACAGTAATAATTCGATATTTCACAAACTTACTAAGCTTTTACTTTATGCCCTTTGGTTGAGTGGAAAGTATTAAATTTACTTTTAATCCCCAAAGCACAACAGTTGCATGCTTATTTAAATTAAAGGCTTATTAACTTAATTAAAATGTAATTGCAGACAATTACAAAATTCTCCAGTAGAAATTCAATTTATGGAATATGTAACTACATTTAATTACGTCAAATTATGGGCAATCTTCAGTCAGAGCCTTCTGCATAAATCAGGTGATAAATAAATAATGATGAAAGGTGAAAAACTTGGTCAACTTTCATTTTTTCGGTATGAGTTCCTAAAAGCCAAGTAGCTTGCGTGTTGTTATACTGAATTTGATTTAAACATTTAAATTGTATGCCAAGAAAGGTATAATTTTATACATATATCAACTAGAAACTTGTATTAAACTTAATCTTGGAATTCAAAGGACATGCAAGGCTGGACTTTAATTTTCTTTTAATGAGAGAGTCTCGTTTTGCTTTTTATTTTTGCGTTATTGTTGACCCAACCTATCAATTAGGTCCTTTTGTTTTTTTTCTCTGCGAATTCCGATTGCCATCATTCGTAATTGCTGTCCCTGCCGTTATTTATGCTCATGTTTATGCTGTTGTTGGCATTCCGTGTCAAATAAACTTGTTTCCTTGTTGTTGTTGTCGAGTCTATGTCATTTGGCAATCGGACTAATGAGTTTTGTGATTTTTCATTTATTCATTAAATTTTTACATTAGCCCGCGCAATTGTTTTTCTTTGTTCTTTGTTCCTTCCACCAATTTGCATGTTGTCCTGTTGTTGCCTGCCGTTGTTTCTGTTTCTGTTTCTGTTGTTGTTTTTGGGGCCGGAACAAATGTTGTAATTGAAAAATAAATGATGCAATCAACTTGCTGACCTGTCGTCGATGTAGCGAAATATTTGGTCAGCAATTGACCCACACAGTGGAAATCGGTGTTAACTTTTAGCCTGTCGTCCTGTCGCTCCATTAATGTTCCACGTTTTATGCTCTTGTATTTTATGCAGTTGTATCACTTGGTCGAAGCGTTGAAAATGGCTCTATAAAAATCACATAAAATGTTTAACTTGATAAATTTGATAATAAAAATTTATTTTATGGAATTTAAGAGGTTTTAGAATGTTTTTAAAGGGAGCCTAAAAGTAATGGAATTTTTTGGCAGTAAATTGTAAGGTTTTCTCACAAATAAAATAAGTAGATTATTTGGTAGAGTAATATTTACCTTTAAAATATATTTAATATTATTTTTTGGGTTTTTTAATAAATTATTTACTAGTTTGTTTTTAGTAATTTTCTATTCGTTGCTTATTACTCTACCATTTTGCATGTGAGTGTGGCTTTCGTGTGTGTGGACAGCACACATCAAAAATTACAAATGTTAAAAGGGGCGACACTCGCTGACTGCCACGCCCCGGACCACGCTGGACACCGCCCACCCATCGTCCCTCCCCCCCTGTGGACTCCTGTGCTGCGAAAAAGGTAATTATGGCCCCGGTGGGCCAATGGCCGCTGGCATTTCTGGTATGCCCAGCCATTTTTGATTGTAATTGTTGTCGATTGTCATTACAGTTTCTGCCCCGTTGTTGGATTTTGGCCGCCTGATTTTTGCTTCAAGCCGAAACCCATTGTTGCGGCAGTTTTGTTGCGCGGTTTGTAGCGCGGTTTGTTTGTTGGCAGCGTCGCATTGCCGCGCCTGTCAACACAATTGTTGTTGTTGGTTCTGGCTCTTGTTGTTGTTGTTGTCCCTGCTATTGTTGTTATTGGCCTGCCGCTTGCCCGTTGTTTGTTGCTTTTGGCCAGAAAACCACAGAGCCCAGCAGCAGCCAAGAGCGCCGCCGCGTATATCAGAAATTTCCCTGCTGCCGGCGAGCGTTTTTTGTTTTTTTTTTTCTGTGTTGCGAAATTAACGCGAATTGAGCTGTAAGCCCTGGCCCAAGCTCAGCCCTGACCATTGACCAGGTACAAATTTATAGGGCCAATAGAATGGCCATCGATGGAGGGGCTTCAGGGCTGTTGGCCAAAAACCAAAGACCACAATGGGCGTCAGACTCAATCTGCTGCAGGTCGGCAAAAACATTTTGTGTATAAATCCTCAGGCTTAAATTTCTTGTTTCTTGTTTGGCTCTAGGTATTGTATTTATTGCGAAGCCTTTTAATTAATTTGTTGACCAAACTGAAGTTTGATGTGCTTTTGAAATGACAATTGTATGAGAACTTTATTTAGTTAAAATATTTTAAAGTTCTTTTATATAGAGAATTAAAGAGTTGTGTTAAATTTACAGACCTCTACTTTTATGTATAAAGGTTATGCCAAATGGGCTTACCGAAATCAATTAGCCTTGCATTTTACAATATATTATTTGGACTATATAATGTATGCTTAAAACCACAAATTAGTTAGTGAAATGACCTTTGAATCTGTCAATTAAAGAACTAAGTGACCTTTAAATTTCTCACTACAATTGCCTTGACATTTTAATGCAACAATGTGATCTTTATCAAAACGAGATTGCCTTTTTTGAGACAATAAATATAAATATAAATAAATTATATACACGATAGCTTAAAATAGGTAAAGAATATATCTTACTCTACAGGAAATACCAAAGAATGTACTAGAAACTCCATTAAACTCTTTAATCCCTGAATTAATTACTTAAAAAATATATTCAATATTCCATTAACACCCGTAGAACCAAATAAAAAATATTATTTTAAGCCAAAGTGTTTCTCCTATTTTCAATTAAATTTTAAGAGCTCAACAAAGCGTCCTTTAAAGTGGAAATAAAATGGAAATTTCCTTTCAATCTCCAGCGACTCCTTGTTAGATTTCTTTTATTTTTTTCGCTGTCGCTGTCAAAGCCTTCTCGCCCAAGATTTTCCAAAGGATTTGAAGCAGTTATTCCGTCCTGGCCCCCTTTGTGTATGTACATACAGCGGGGCGGACACCTTTGGCTCCGGCTACCAAGTTTCGGTTGCTTTTCGCAAAAGATTTTGAGAATTTTGGGCACGTTCGCGACGTTCAAAAGAGATTAAAAGCGTATAATTGTCGCCTTAGCAGCACGAGTGGGGGTGGGGGGATGAGTTTTGCTCAGTTTTTCGCTGCTTCGGATGGTGGGTGGCCTGGCTCTTTCTGTGGGAAGTTATTGCGAAGTTTTTCGGGGGCGTGGCAGCTGCCCATACCCCCAGGCAGCCAACCCCCCCGGCCCCCCTTTCGTTCGGCCATGGATGGGAGCTGTCGGGCATGATTTAGGCAAAGTGCTCAGAGGCCTTCACTTCACTCCATGCCAGGCCAGGCCAGGCCAAGCCACGCCATGCCACTTGTGCCTGCGGCGGCGCCTGAGCGAGCAAATTTAATTTCCGTGACAGAAATAAGTTTTGCGCTCAAATGCACAGGCTCAAGGCTCAAGGCTCAAGGCCCGCCTCCGTGCGTGGCCGGTTTTTCTTGGGATTTTTCCACGCTTTCCGCTTCGAGAGGAGGCGGTGAATGGGGATTCCTTGGCCGCTCGCCGGCAGCCGGCTTGACTTTTATTAAAAGCTCATTAAGCGCCGGGGCAAAAGTTTTGCACCGCCGCACAGTTGCCGCCGCTTTAGTTGATCAATCTGTGCCGCTGTGCTGATGGAGATAAGTTGGGCAACGTCAGCCGCAAATAAATCCATCCCAATTCCAGACTTCGCCTTCGGACTAGACCAATCCCAAACCAAACTGAGACCCGAGAGCTCATCATTATGTGAGGTGACGTCTGCTGAAGGTGACATCATCATTATGGCGTTAGCAAAATAGTTCGTCAAGGTGTAAGGTTGTGCACTGTCCAAAAAAAGAAATTTATATGAATTTAAAAGAAAACAGCAAGAAATTCTATTTAAAAATATTCTTTCATGAATTTTTAAAATCTTTTATGGTAGAAAATCAACTTATATCGATTTTATTTTTTTCATAAATGTATTTTCTATTTAAAAATACAATTTAATTATGATCTTGCAGCAATTCTTCCTAGATTTTAGTCTGTATTTCTTTCTGTGCTTCCCGTTTCTCAAGGTGGACTCCCTACATCCTGACGTGACGTGACAACGAAAGAGGCAAAGACTCAGCCAACGGCAGCCAATTTTTCAAACGCAACGCTGAAGCAAATCTACAGAAGAAGTAAGAAAAATTGTGCGGTCCAAGCAAAAAGTCTGTGGTAAAAAAAATGCCAGAGCTGACAGAGAGGTGCTGGTGGTGCTGGTGGCGAAGGAGGAGGTGCTGGTCCAAGGTCCTTGGCTGGCCCTTTGTTAGTTACCTTTTTGCGTCTTTTGCGCCAAATCAAAATGGCAGCAGCTCAACGCGTTCCGTTGCTGTCCGCTCTCAAGTGATTTACTTTGAAGGCGACTGACGACAAGGACGACTCCTTTAGCCGCCTTACTTGGCATTCATGACCAGGAGCCAGGATCCACCCCCCCCTCTCGACCTCCTCAAGCCCAGGACCGACGCCCGTGCCGCCTTCACAAATTGGATATTTCAGCGGGTCCGGTCCACTTGGAAGCTCCGTTTGCTTCGCTCGTGCGCAAAAATTTGCAGTCCTTAAAGGACCTTTCCTTTCCTCCTGCAATCCTGCCCACATGTGGCACAAGTGGCAAGTAGCAAGTGGCGTGTGGCCACAAATTAACTGTGGAAAACGGAAAACGGAATAGGGGAAATCATAATATAGACATGGTCAGCACAAAAAATGAGCCAACAGCAACAGAATAAAGTCCTCAGCTTGGTCTTTATCATCGAAGAGCGAGGCGATGGGTCGGGATCTTGGAACATTTCCTTTTCATTTGCACACCCTTTGTGCGGGCTTTCAAGGATATGCTGGGTATCCTTTTTTTCTTTTTAATAATTAAACACTTTTTGACTAATTGTTGATTAAAGTCTGATTAAAAAAATGATGGTGCCATAATTTTATATATTTGATTAGGATTTTCGGATGCTAAATAAACATATTTGTTTAATGTTCTTTTAAAATCAGAATAATTTAAGCTTAACTATTTTTCTAACCTGAAATTAAAACAGAAAATTATACGATATTTATAACAATCTACAAGTCAATGATTTAAAAATGAAAAATAGTAATAAACAATTATACAAAATATATAATAATCTATAAATCAATGATTTAAAAATTAAAAATAACAATAAAAATCAAAAGTTACTTGAAAATTTAATTTCTAATAAAGAAATTGGTTAGCTATAAGAGGAAAAGTCCTTTAAAAATGATAAAAATAAAATATATTAATTACATACATTACATTTTAAGTATTTATATAATTTATTCTGAAACTTTTCCAGGGTAACTGCGTTAGTTGCTACTTCCAGTCAGACCCTCTTTCTGCATTTTATTATTTTCTTCTCATTTTTGAATTCCATTTAAAGTTTGTAAAGGCGAAACATCAATCTTGGCCCCGGAATGACTGACAGAAGCTGTTATATATGGCTGCTCCTTTTTGCTCCTGGGGGCGTTATATCCTGGCAGCGGGGAAAGTGTGCGTCGGTGAGGTTTGGGTGGAACTTTCTCCTGGCAGAGGAGCAGGAGGAGGAGGCGTACCAGACGGCAGGAAGTGTCAGGCAGTTGGAGAAACAAGATTGTGACTCATTAAATTACATTGCAAATGTCATTGTAAAGTAAGTCAAATGGGAAAGGGAACGGGGCAGGGGGATCTAAGGCAGAGCCCATCAGGCTTCGGTGGCAGGCTCGGAGATGACTCTGTTTTGTGTCCTTGTTGTGCGTATAAGCAACATTCATTTATTTATATATTACTTGGCACCCCGCTCTCTGCCGCCAGCCACTCTTCCTGACACTGGCGGCACTCTTCTGGCGGCAATTTAAAATGATAATTTACACAAATGCGTTTAAATAAATAAAACGCACCGAGGGCGGGGCCCTGCCCCCTTGCCGTCGACTTTTAGGTGTGTTGCCTACGATTGTCCTTAAATCACGCGTAATGAAGTTGTCCTTGTTGTGTTGCCTTTAAATTATGGTTGTTGTAGATCTGGCATATCTTTTGCCACTCCTGCTGTTGTTGTTGTTATCCTGCGCCCCCTCTTGTTGCCGTATTGTTTTTGCATTTTATCGCAGCGCATTTATTTTTGCATTTCAAAGTTGCTTTTGAGGCAATTGGAGCCCAAGCCATTAAAAACAGCCACAGGGCGGTCCTGCCACTCGGTGTGGGCAGGGTGGGCGTTGCCAAGGCCTCGGGACGAGGTGTCAAGTCCTTTAAGCCGGACTTCCATTACGTAAATGGTTGCCGTTACGGCTAGGAATAAATTGAAAATGGGTAACTGCAACTTTTTTAATTGAAGAAGGAAAGAAATGTTTACAGAGAATAAGACGAGGCTAAATCATTTGATAATTAGAAAGTGAGTCAAAGGAAAAAGTATTTACTTTATGGTTCTAAAAGAAAGTAAGAAAAGAAGTTAGTTTGCTGACAGAAATTAAATCAAATAAAAATAAAATCTAAGTTGTTTTAAAAATGAAATAAAAATTATTTCGAACTTGAAGTTATCCCATTATCCACCAGTAATCGAGGGCTCTCTTTGCCGGATATTAAAAGAAACTAAACTGTCTAACAAACTTGAACATTTTTGCGAATGAAATTGAAATTGAAATTGAAATTTCAATGCAGGAAAAAACCTAAAGGAGGACGTTGATATCAACTCGGTTCAAAGCGAATTCCACGACATCTGACATTTCGAGTTGAACTTATTCGCCCGCAAATGGAAACTTTTTGCTCCTTTGACTGCAGTGCAGCAGTTCCAGCCAATTCCGAGTTAAACGCTTGCCATTTGTCATTTGCTCACCTGGGTGACCCCAGGTATTTCCCAGACCCACTGGACCCACTCCCAGGCCTTCCTCTTGGAGAACTGCTCCCTCATCAGGCAAACAAATGTCCAAACTTCTGTCTCTCTCTCTCTCCGCCGCCGCTGCTGCTGCCAAAGTCCCCGCACGAAGTGGCTTTGTTAACGCCCCACAGTTTTCGGCCCCGAGATGCGTGTGCACTGTGCCACGCCCCCTTCGAGGTCGTGGTAGGGATGGGGATGGGGGTGGTGAGGGGAAAAATACATGTTTACAGCGCGCAAAAGCCAACACAACGGTAAACGTAAACAGACATTAACTTTGGTCGCATACAATATTTTTCACTCAAGGTTGTGCCAGGGGCTGTGCCCCGAACCAAGGACCACGAACCACGAACCACGAACAGAATCTCCAAGGCATCGAGCTACAGAAACAGCATCAGAGGGTCACGACCTGACCCACAAAATAGAGATAGCAATGGATAATAACAAGATGAGAAAAAAAAGGGGTTGGAAGTTGAAAATTTTATTATATTTAAATATTTTATAAAATAAAGAAAGATTAAATAATAAATTGAGACAAGAAAATACAAAGTTTTTTGATAAATAAATATTTTATTAAATATAAAGAATATATTCCTATCCAAAATAAAACATTAAGTTAGCAGTATAAAAACTAAATAGAAATATCATTAAAGTATGAAGAAAACTAACGACCGGTAAACCTTTTTATATCCTAATCCCATTAAATACTTCAAAAACTCTTAAACGTTTAAAGATTAAATATTTTCCTATAACAATATATTTTTTATTTAATTTAAATATGATTAAAATATAATAAAATATCTATAAAAGCATTGGTTAATCTTTTTACAGTGCACATGTAACGCTATGAGGATTTTCCCTTACTTATTTCTAGCCAAGAAATTGGAAATCCCTTCGCTGCTTTCCCTTATGTGTTTTTATTTTCTGTTTTTTTTTTGGGTCACCCTAACACATGTTCTCTCGGTAACTAAACAATAATATGCAACTGCAAGCGCGACTGCAATAGCAGTAACAACAATTTCCCATTTATTTTTACCGTCAACATGTCTAAGATAAGTTGGTAGAGATAGTGTGTAAGAAGCCAGAGGAAACTCAATAATACCCTTTTTTTTAAGTACAATAAAATATTTCCTTGTGTTTTCAGGAAGCCTATTTAATTTGAAACCTCTGAGATTGAAATGTAATTTGTATATAGACTTATTTAAGCTTAACTTGGTAGTTTAATAGCTATTCTCTAGGAAAATATGCTTCAAAAACGTTACCCATTTAGCCTGTTTTCCCTTCTGAAACTCGATGCATATTCAGTTCTCCCAAGAAAAAATCTTCCCATTGAAAGAGTACCAGGAAAGATGTAGGAAAAACGAAAGGAAACTCTGGCGAATCCCGCTCGCAGTTGACAAAATACGAAACATGCTGGCTTCCTCTCAGCTTTCTTTCCCAACTTTCTTTCTTTCCTTCGGGTTATTGCAACAAAATGTCAACCGAGGGCCATAAATTGCGTCAGTCTGGCAAATTTTCCCAGCACTTTTTTTGCCATAGTTATTGTTGTTCTTGTTGTCGCTCCATCGTCACTGTTGACATATTTGAACAACTATCTAAAGGTGAAAGGAGGCAGAACTTTGATTTTTCCCACCCACCAAAAAAAAAAAAGATAGGGCAAACAACACGTGTATATAGTTTAAGTGCCTCCGTTTATCCCCCCAGCCCCGTGCTGAATCAGCCTCCCCCTATCCATAAAACTCATCTCGATTGCTTTTTACGCTACGCCCGTCGCATATTTTAAATCCCCAGTTGAGTGGCAATCAAACCAGAGCCAGAATCAGTACCAGAACCAGTCCTATAGGCAGCCAGGGAGAGTCAACTCGCACCAATACACTCTGAGGGCATTGCCACCACCCCAATGACCTCGTCGTCGTCGGCCAGAGTTCCTTCCTTCCGCTCCATCCACACCCACACCCCATCATAGCCAGTCCATTCATCCCTCTGCCAGATCCTTTTCAACTGCTCAACTGCTTCTGGCTTAATTAAACAAGCGCAGCGTCACCTCAACAACGGGACAGATGCGAGAAAAGCAGGAGGAGAGCCGGAGCCGCAGCCGGATGAGTTCGCCAACTTTTAAAAATGATAATAATTTGCTTTTACCCCCAGCGAGAGCAAGGTTTCGTGGCCATGGTTTGTGGGTACTGTAAGAAAAAATGATGACAAGTCATAAGCATTGAGGAAAAGCAGGAAATCTTATTGTGAGATTAAATATATTTTCAATAGGAAATTTCTTAAGAAAATTAAGTTAATTTTCTTTTAAGACTTTTCTTTTCAGGCAAGCTTCTACTGAGGTTATTCCTCTTCCTTATTCTCTCCCTTATTATTCCAAATATTCCACAATATCTGCCAGTGTATTCCCCGTTCTCTCATTTGTAGTTCAACCCCTGAAGCGGGATGTTAGTGACACTTGCTCTGCGGCTGTTTTGCGCTCCCCTCGAACCGCCTCCGCTGACATTCCAACTCATTGCGGTGCTCCTTGGGCCAACAATGTCTCCATCTTGTTACGGCCATAATTATATTTGACTGTCGTTAGGCTGGCCATTGTGTGCTTCTCGGCTCGGCGTTGGCTCTGCGGAGTCTATGGCAATGGCAATGGCAATAGCTGTGGCAATGCTCACCAGACGTGGCTAATCCAGGTGGTCATCGTCCTCCCCTGGCTTATTTAATTTCTATTTTGCAATTTACAAAAGCGTCCAGGGGGGATGATGATTGTCCTTTGAATCGTATTTTGCCTAAAATTGCTTTGTATCTTAGCACTTCACTTATATTCCCTTACCCCTCCCCGGGGACACGACACTCTCCTCTCGCCACTTGCCACTCGAGCATCGTTCGCTTTACTCAAGTGTCAAATCATTGCCTGATTGTTATGCCCATTGGTGGAGGATTTAAGGGGTTATAAGCACAAGTCAATTTCTAGGCTTTAAGAAGAATTCATTTCAATAGAAGTCGCTTGTAAATGAGTTTTATTTACGAGTAATAAATATAAATAAAATTCATAAATATTACACCAATATCTATATAGATTACAGGGTATTCTGGTTGTCCCAACAAGGACCTTAGCACTGCTGTTTGTGTCGCCATTGCAGGACTCGTTGCATGGCCAATTGCACGCTCAAGTGGCGAGACAGCGTCAAAAGCGGGGAATGAAAAGTCTATGGAAATCGAGCAAGTGCACGGCTGCTTTGTTGGCACCAGGGATTGAAAATGGTTGTGGCACATTATCACCCCAAGGGATGAGCTAGCTAGGGATCGGGACTAGCACCTCGACCAGGAGCTGCCTTTCACCTGCTCATCACCTGGGCAACAGCTGGCGCGGAGCCCTGCGTGAGATGCACGCCTGATTGAGCGCCGAGAATGGCCCCTTTACCCTAACACTTGTCGTTCTCAATAAGCCAGGAGAAGAGAGAATGAAAAGTAGAGAAGAGCAGGGAAAGAAAGGAGAGTTGGGAGACTTATAACTCAAATGTTATTTGCAATCCAAATCAGTATGAAATTCCATTTAAATTTCTTGAGACGTCTGCAGTGCCTGTCAGCATCAATTGGAAGTCAAGAAGTGTCTTAAAGTGGAACGAAGATAAGGATATGAACTCATTAAAGTCTTACTTTAAAATAGGGAAGTGGCTAACAGTTTGATTTTCGGTTGCTGAGTCCTAGAACCATTCCTGGAAAGGTCTTCCCTAAACCTGAAGTGAAATCTTCAAATTAAAATGCAACCAATTTTGGTTAGCATCTAAAAAACCATCCCAAAAATTTAGATACAACAAAATGAAAAGGCAACCTAGAAAAACCAATTTAGAGAGCATGCAGCATGCTAACACTCTCTAATTAAACTAACCGAATAGTCAGCATTTTGGCCAAAACAAATGCCAGGTGTCTCTATTATTTCTAGCTGCTATTGTCGAGCTTTCATTACCGGCTAAGTGAAATTCCTCAGACGCCTTGACTCATCGTCGTGCTGAGGTATACGAATGTATAAATTAAAATCCAAATCCAGGCAGCGTGAAAATTTCGTTTAAAATGGCAAAATTAAATACAGATGCACTCACATGCGCTAGCCAGACAATTTCCAGTGGCAGCCACGACGGCGGTGGCAGTAAAGAGTGGAGATTTTCCTGCTCGTTTCTTCTACTCTCCTTCCCCTGTTTTTTTTTTTTTGTATATTTTGTATTTTTTGTATTTTTGGTCTTTTCCCTCTGCAAACAAATTTAATTTATTCGTGCAACTTTTTCATGCCGAATTTACGAGCAAGTGCAGGAGCTGCTGCAGCAGAAGCGGAGCTCAGCTCGGAGCTGGGCTCGGTTTGCCGCGGATGATTGTGTCCTTGCACATCCTGCAATACCCGAAAACCCCACATCTCACTCCCAGTTCCCCGTTCTCCGATCCCTGTCCCAATCCCCGATCCCATTTGTCCCTGTCCCTGTCCCTGCCCCTGCCCCGTCCTGCCCATCTGAACCGTGTAAGCGTCATAGCCACGTCAATTTATTTATTTCTGGATTTCAGTTTTTAGTTTGCCGTACGTTTTTCCACAGAATATATCCACAGTGGTCGTCTTTTGGGTGGAACTGGGTGCCAACAGAGGGTTAAGGCGGAATGCAGCAAACCAAAAATAATAAAATAAAATGCAGTCGACCAGGTTAACACAGCACGAAGTCAAAAATGCCCTGCTGAGGGATTACGGAATAAAGTAATAACTGAACTTCAATAAAAAGTATTTTTTGTGTAACTCTCTTTTATTTAGAGAAATAAAAATTTTAGAGTTTTTATGTTTTTTCTTTAAAAAAAATTTACACTTCTGAAAGCATAATAAATGCATTTCTTACTATGTACAAAAAAAAGGATTAAAATCATTAAATAATTCATTTAAAATATGTTTTTATGCAAATTTACTTTCTTATATATAACAGTGATTGTTGTTTTTATTTAAAGATAAATGTATTGTCGCTAGAAAGTATATCCGGAAATGGGAATTCTCATTAATTAAATTTTAATTAATAATAATATCAAACAAAAAATGTAAAAGCAAAAACTGAAAGCTCTTTTCATATATTACAAAATTATTATTACAAAACCCAAGCATCTGGTATGCTTCTCATGAATATATTCTATAATGTATCAGATATACTCTCCTTTAGAGTATCAGAAAATAAAAACAGGGAAAAGAAATCACTTGATGCGTTGAAATGGCGTTGCCAGACCAGAGGAGATGCAGGAGTCCAGAGTTGGGTCTCGTTGCGCTCGGCGCGTTAAAATTTCGTTATTATGTTGACAGCATTTTTGCTATTTTTACTTGAAAGCTTAACCAAGCACACACAGCCCGGCACACACACACACACACGCGTGATGGGGTCCCTCGGTGTGTTATTTCGGTGCTTCCCCAAGCTTGTTTTTTGGTTGGCTGGCTGGCCGTGGCCATTCCCCTGCCATTCTCCTCCTGCCTTCCACTCTTCTGGCCATTTCCTGATCCGTCGTCGCTTGTCAGTGATATATGTAAAATATATATATGTGTATGTTCCGTGGCTGGAGCAACGCTGCCTGCCACCAACTGAGCTATTTTGTGGCAATAAGCATGAAATTTAAATGAGTGCTGTCCCAGGCTCCCTCAACCGCCCACAATTTCCCGCTTTCCTGCTTTTCCAGCTTCCCCACAATTCCCAGCCCGCCAAGCCAGCGCTTTCACTTAATCCCCCTTGGAGCGGTCTTCATTTGAGTACCATTGGGTTATTATTTCATCTCTCCGCATCTCAGTTCTCAGTTTTTTGCCCCTCTGCACGCACCGCTTGCAATTAGTGAGCTCGTATGGCCGGAGCAGGGCCACGGCCCCGAATTGCCCCCGAAGTACGGCACCCACTTGGACAGAGACAGATAGCTGGGCCATGTGATAGATTATATTATGAACCCGCAGTGCCACAGATATTCACATGAGTGCATGGAACTTCATGTTGCATTCCGTCATTCAATAAGCGGACCAAAAAAGCAGGTTAAATATTAAAAAAATATTCAATTTAATAAATACAAATGCCAGCAGATGGTTTACACAGAAACAAGGCTGAAGGGGGAAATCGATACTCTATCAGGATTAACTCTTTATTAAATAGAAAACATAATATATAAATTACATAAATAATAATAAATAAATTCGTTCGAAATATATAAGCACAAGCTTTTTTTTTAAATAAGAAAACGAGAAGAAAACCAAGGCAAAGTCTCCTTCATAAAGAAAGGTAAATAAAGAAAATCCCCGTAAAATCAATACCTCTCTTTTGTTTCTCCAAATTTTTATTTTTATTTAATACCCAAACACCAATTGTTATTTCATTTATTTTTCGTATGCTATTCTGGGTTTAAGCTCCAATTACCAGCCAGCAGAATATTGAACATTCTAATTCCACGTTTTGAACAATTGAAAATGTAATCTAATAAAGTGCCTTCACGTAAATACAATGTTTAATTGAAGCAAAAATAGTGTTCACAGGGTAAACAAAAGCGCATTTAAGCATAAACAAAAAACATTTACAAAATATTCGCTTGTATAACATGGGGGAGCTGCTGGTTTTTTGTATCAATGCCCAAAGGCTGACCGAAATCCAGCTGCAACTTTCATTAGAGCTGAAGAAAGATATTTTGTGCTGCTCCGGTTTTATTTTTTTTATATTTTTTCCTTTCTGTGTGCAGTCTTTGTGTGTGTGTGTGTGTGTGTGGTTGTGCAAGAACCTGAGGGGGAAAAGCTAAACAAAAGCAGCATTCCCTTATAGACGAGGGCTACGTGTGTATTTGTATATTTATTTTATTTATTTATTTATAACATTTAGAGCAAAACGTTAGTTAACCGCCTTCGGTTTCGAGAGGGGGGGGGGGGGACATGAAGGACCTGCGAATCCTGACAGCTGTGTCCGTCTATCATTCCCTCTCTCCCTGAGTGTTTGTGGGTGGGTCACGGCGAGTGCAAGCCAAATGCGCTTAGGGTTGTTGTCTCAACTACACCCCCAACCACCCACAGGACTTAACCACCCACCCACCCCCTGGACAGGGGGAAGTATGCGTTGAGAATGCGCTTACACAAATTTCTGGTATTATGTTGCATACTTTTTGGGGTAATTTATGATTTCCAAGCACATGCCCCGAGGGGTGGCGGCAGAGAAAAGCCAGCCACCCCCATCCGACAGCAAAAAGCAATACAAATGATGTTCAGTGACGTGCAAGTTTTTGTGTGTGAAAGCTGGAAATGGAAATGGAACCACATTCGATTGTCTAGAGAGAGAGAGAGAGGACGAAATGGGATAACAGGATAAGATAAATAGAAACAAAAAAGTTTAGGGTTGGAGACGGGTCTGAACCCAAGCTCAGCGAACGGATTCCAGGGACTTTGCCCTCGGCTTCTTTT
Source organism: Drosophila truncata (assembly GCA_008042515.1). Classification (NCBI taxonomy): domain Eukaryota; kingdom Metazoa; phylum Arthropoda; class Insecta; order Diptera; family Drosophilidae; genus Drosophila; species Drosophila truncata. The sequence goes on along the minus strand of VNJQ01005103.1, from coordinate 31,993 downwards.
GCTTTTCCAGTAAGCCTAGATGCATTGAACTTTTAAGCCGAAGGTCCGAGAGTTCGAGTTCGAGTCCGAGTTCGATGTCGATGTCGATGTCGAGTCTGTGGCAAAAGTAAAATCCTTTTCGGTTTCCATTTCAATCAAAGCTAAAATCGTTGAATTGCGTGGGCAGTCCCTGGCTATACCCTCTTTCCATTTCCCCTTCTCCGAGGGGCCTGGCCGAGTTCGAGGGGCTTCTCGTCATTAGCTTTGAACTTGGCACTGCAGGAGCGGCAACGCAAAGCAAAGATCAGAACAATTAATGCGACTGCTTGTGGCTTCCTCTCTAGTAGGACCTCTGCTCGTGCACACCGGGGAAAAAAGTCTGTAAAGAAGGAGTCGTTTACATAAATTTATAAGCACATAGAACACTGGAAACAAATTACTCATTAGAGGTGGAGAACTATCGATGGAGATACTATAGATAGTGATCTAGTGTTCTTCTCCCTAAAATCGTCTAAAAAATAGGATAATACGTAATTTTTAACATTAAAGGATTATTATTACTGGAAATATATTAATTTTGACTTGGAAAGCTTTAATGTTCTATTTTAGGTATTTATTAATTATTTATACAATCCAGAAAATTCTTCAGCAATATGATTATAATTAAGGAATGCAAATGATTATAAAAAATGTTGTTAAAACTTTCAAAACTCCTTTTAACAATTTTCCCCTAATGTTCAAGGTTTGCATTTAAATATAATATTACTTCTATGAAATTTATTTCACTTTAGGCATAGCAGATGTGGGGTTCGTGTTGGTCTCCGCTTTGTAATAGGGTCGGTCCGGGGTTGGGTTGGGCTCGGGGTTGGCTTGAGAGAAGTTCATTAAAAAATCTCATCAAAAAGCAAATGCCACTTGCTGCCGCTCGCTTGCTCGCTTCCTATTTCCCTCTGCTGCTCGCCTTGGTCCTTTGCATATTTATGATGACTGACAAATCAAAAATGCAAATAAATTTCAATTTCTAACTTGCAGACGACACACACACTAACACACACACTCGGCAGGAGTGGGGGCGGTACACACGCACAACATGACAGTTACAATTACTGTTGGAAAATGGGGACATCAGGCAGGAGTCGGAAAATGCCACAAATCATGTCGAGACCGAGATGGAGAGCGAGAACAAGAGCGAGAGAAGCAGACTTTGGCTTTATCCCCGTCCCGGTCTTATGCATATTTATGAAAAGTGCAGTCGAGTCCTGTCAAGTCTTCGGGGATGGGTTGACTCTGCTGCTGCTGCTGCTGCTGCTGCTGCATTGTTATTAAATAATCATTTTGTTGTAATAAATTTCAATTTGATTTTATGCCAACCAAGTGACAACTTAATTTGCAAAAAGGACCACGATCCCCGGGCCCGCCCCTCACTTAAAGTGCTGCATATTTCTGCAGAGACCTTTAAATATTTAGGCTGCAAAGTGAATTAGTTTCGCTTTACAAACTGGACACAGAAAATAAAAAAAAAAAAAAACTAAATAAATGAGAGGAAATTCAAAACTAGCTCAGAGCCGATGTGGGAGTAGTATTACATAGCAAACCGAATAAAATCGTAATTAAGTTTGCATGCCAAATGACTCGAGTGGCTGGCAAAAAATGCAAAAACAAAAAGACACAAAATGGCTGAAATTCCTGTCCTGGTTAAATATTGATGCACAAACATTTTTACGGCAGAGGCATTCATTCCCTACGAGATTCAGAGATGCGGGCACAGCTAAATGTATTTTGCCACAGCTAAAAGTTTAGCCTTAAATCGATTCCTGACAAGGAAAGGGGGAAAAGCCAGCAAGCCAAGAACCTGGGATGCGAATTGGCCCAGTCAGTGGCAATAACGATGGCGTTGGTTGGAATCGTGCCTAGGCATTTGCATTCACATGCCAGGAGGGACTTTAGTCTCTGGATTCCGTGAAAAATAAGCCAGGAGGCGGCGACGGACTCTGATTGAAATGTTCGGACATGTCCTTCAGGCATTACAGGTGCACTAGGATTCCGGAACGTGGTGTTAGGTGTCCGAACAATTTTTTGTCTCCTGTTTGTTTGCCTTTGCCGAAACTAGAGGCCCAACAACAGGACCTGACATCCTGTGGCCGTGACAGTCACACCCGTCAATAGTTGAAGGCATGTGTATTTTCCCCCTTTTTTTGGGGCTTTATTTGCCCCAAGAAGATGATTTTTTTGTTGACAAAAAAAGAGAGGGAAGAACGTATTGCACCTAATTTGGACCTGGTGACAGTGACGAGTGACGTTGGATAGAGACAGTCGAAAGGATGACAATGGGGAGAATGCTTCCTTGCTAGAGGAACAATAAATCGCTACTCAAAAAATTCTTTGAAAAGGATAATTAGGAAAATAAGAAAGAATAATGATAAATTTCAAAGAAGAGTTTAGGAAAAAAAATAGCCTTACAAAATTGCATTAATAATAAATCCTGGAAAGCTCGTTTCTTGCAACTCTAAAAACCATATTAAATATCACAATAAAATACAGAAACAAATAAATAAGAATTTATTTGTATTTATTTATTTGTACTTCAAAGCTTCACAACAATATTGATGTCCCACAGATTTAATTCAAAGAACTGCTTGCATTTTAGTTAAATTTCCCCCCTAGCCTTTTATTATTCCATTCAGGCCAAGCGAAATCGCAAATCAAAATTCAGAAACGTTGTGCAATCAGCAAAGAGTTTCAATTAAGATCCCAGCCACTTGCCAGCTTAGATAAAATCAACAAGAGACATTTTTGGGGGAACCGAGAAAGGATGTCACACCAGAAACCTGTTGGAATCGAATGAGAGGCTTGGGGGACACACACTCGCACACTCTTCGAATTTGCAATCGATTTCCAGCACATTTTGGCATTTTAGGCAAACACAAACGCCCCGAACAGAGTACAAGAACACAGCAGGAGATACACTCATTTGGCTTGTGTATCTTGCAGATACGCTTACATCAAAGCTGCCATCAGATGGGGCGAGATGCGACGCTCTTTATGCCGCATTCGATCGCATTAAACAAAGTAAACACAATTATTTTTATGTGCGAAATGTGGCAAATGGCAAATGGCAATTTTTTAACTGCTGCGGCAACACGTGTCGCATTTTTTCACTTCCCTCTTTTTTTTCGGTCAGCCATCCGGTCTTCCGCCGCAAAGTATGCTACGCAAAAATGTCCTCTTATCACACACACACCAACAAAAAACAAAAAAAAAAAAACAAAAAGAGACAACAAAAAAGACACCAATAACACCAACCAACACCATCGTTTGTCTGTTTGTTTTTGGTGTTGAATATTTTTCATTTTCCTTGTTTTTTTGCGCCTCGTCTCCTTCTGTTAACGAGATGCGCAACACAACCGAAAAATATATAAATAAAAAATAAAATAAATCAGTGAGGGACCCGAAAAATGCTAAAGAGGGTGTCGGAGTGTCGGACTGTCGGGGCAGGGTGTGCCAAGGGCTGTGGACTGTTAAAAATTATGCAAATGATTGAGCAAATTATGTCAGGGCGGCGTTTATATACGCATACCTATGGTACCTATATCTGTATCTGTATCTGTATCTGTATCTGTATATTTCAAGCTGACCTTTGAGCCTCGTTCTTTCTTTCCCTCCATGTCCATGGCAGCAAATGCCGTCAATTGAAAAGTTGGTAAACAAAAAAGGAAACGGCAGAAAAACAAAAAAAAAAAAAACGAAAAACTCACCAAAAATGATTTGAAGAAAAACATTTTCCTTCTCTCCTGGCATCGAGCATTAATTTATTTGTGAATGAAATTATGTATGAAAATGGTGTCGAAGGAGGGATATAGCTCCCGTTGTTGTTGTTGTTGTTGTTGTTGTTGTTGTTTTTCCTGGGCACCTGCCCTGTCTAAGGTCCCGCTAATTGGGTAACAACACACAGGGGTGAAAAGTGGCCCCGAGTGGCCTTTAATTAATGAACCTTTAGTGCTGTGCGGAGTGTGTGTGGAATATATTTTAAATATTCAAGCACTCGCTAAAAGTCAGTTGTTTGAAGTTTTAACGAATAAATATTGCAGCACACATACGGTATTATTATTATCCAAAAGTTCAGGGCAAAAAGTGCAACTATAACCGTGTGGAGTTTGGTTAATTAAGCTGTCATAAGCATCATTAGCAGAACGTAAGCCAGCATTAATTCGCAATATACATATAACCGTATATATATATATATTTCAGAATTAAAACTCATTACAAAAATCGCAGAAAACTAATTGAAAATTGCTGGTGTAACAATGTTTGTTTTTTTTTTTTTATTCTAGTTTTCAGCTTACATTGTCATTTCCATAATTCCTCTTTAATCTGAAAATTACGAGCGAATAAATATTAAAAACTGGAAAACTCAAAAGCTAAAACCGGGAAACAGAGAGAGAGAGCGCAATGCGTGCTCTGCATATTTCAATTTGTGTAATTCTGTATGCAACTTTTGTTGCAAATTAATTTGCCACGAAAGTTGACTCCTAAAATATGGCCAAGTCGGTGGCAGAGGTAGCGTCGCAGCAGCAGAAGGCACATGGAGTTCCATGGCAACAACAGTGTTAATAATTAGAGAATTTTTCGAGCTCATAAAAAATATGATAAAAATGAAGATATAGTTGAAATGTAAATCATAATGAAATATATATAGTAAATTATTTAAAATAATATTCTTTTTTATAACAAGAACAGAAGCTAATAATTTTAAGCACTTCTTACAAGCTCATTAAATATCTAGAAATAGGTTTAAATATTTTAAAAATAAATATTTTGAGATTCTTAAAAAAAATACCATGTATCTTAGGCAGAAAAAAGCTAACTCTTCCACCGCCTGAGTTAAAAACAGAGCTCCTCTTGAACCGCATCTCCGTCTGCGGCTGCCTTTTGCACCGCACAGTGGAGTAACTCGAACACTCGCACCTCTCACTTGTAATAACCGCAACTTAGTTAACTAAACATGCTGACAGCGGGCTGGAGGCGTGGCACCGCCTCGTTTGTTGTGCTTTTCCAACCGTTTGCCTCCACCCACTCCACCCACTCCGCGCTTCCCGTTCCCCGATTTGCCAGTATCCCGAAATGTGCGCTGAAGGAAATTGCAAACAAAATTGCAACTTCCTGTCAGCGACAAAAACTTTTGCTTGTGGCGCCAATGTTGCCACTTCCGTTTAGACACACTCACACCCACAAACACACACACACACACACACACACATACACAGTTGTATCTGTGCTGAAAGTCCTAAGTGCAGTCGCCGGTTATTCATATGCAAACGCTTGCCATGTTTGGCAATCAAAATATTTCACTAAATTGCTCCGACGACGACCTCTCTCTCGATGCAACAAAACTAAAATATTAAATAACATTTTTGGGCCACACAACAATTTTTTTTTGGACAAAACGTGACCAAGTCCAAGAAAAACTTCCAGCAGCTATGCAAATAAAAACGAGAGAAAATAAATATATAAATGCTTCTTCGCAGCTGGAAGTGTAAAATTAAATAAGAAATATAAGCAAACTGACCGCAGGGCTAAAAATCCAGCATGGCTCCACCCGAAAAATGATGCTCAAGTATTTTTTTCTTGCTTTCTCGGGAGAGTTTACGACTTTTTTATTTGCCTGCAACATTCTCTGGGTTTTTTTTCTTTTTGTTGTTGTTATGTTTCTGTTGGCCTGCCGTTTTGCCGGTTTTTGTCGGCAGTTGGCCCCTAAAGTCTGCCATGTTTTGTTGACTGTTTGATTGAGCCGAGAAGATAGCCCTCCTTTAGGCCGAGTTTGCCACTTCAAAGTTCTGCGGTGCTGCTTCTTAGGAACAAACAAGCCAACTGCCACGACAGAAATTAAAAATAATTGCATAAAAAATAATACAACAGTTTACTTTGCATTCTTTTTTCTCTGTTATTTTGTGTCTGAACATTTTAGTAAAGAAATTTAAAGAATAATTTAGTTTTAAGAGCTGTTTTTGAGAGTTTTTGAGGGTCGCAAATGCAGAAATGAAAAATGTTTACTTTTCACGTTGAATATTTCTATTTCTGATTTAATTTATTAAAGATTAAATAACAGTTTAACGTTTTTAATTAAACAACATACATACTTCATCTAAAAGCCTTAAAATAACCATCAATAAGCTGTAATATACACTCATCCTTTCATTTGAAGTGTCAAATTCCTCATTAACTCCTTGAATAATTGCTACCTACAAAGTTAGTTATTTAAAATTAACCTTAAATTTATCAAATTTAACTTTCAATAGCCTGAAATGCCAAAGAAACGGCCTTCAATAGAAGTTCATAGTCCATCAAAACTTTTTTTAAAGTCAACTGAATATCTAAAAACGTCTAAAGAGGATTTTGACGCCCAAAAAGTACTTAAGAGCTTACTACACTCTATTTTTAGTTACGATTTGAGGTGGACATGTGCGTATTTCAGGGATATTTCAGTCAAGAAGGTGTCATGCGGTTTATAAATAATTTTTAATAAACGAAAACCGGCAGGGATGTGACACACAAAAAGCCTGACACCTTTCGACCAGACACGTGCGACTCCTACAATATTTATCAATGACGAAAGCGGTGGCAATAAAAAAAAAAACCAAACAAAGCTCGAAGGAGCCGAAAAAACCACGCATTAAATTTTTGTTGTTATTAAATATTTAATAATGTGAGTGCGAAGAGAAGGAGGCTCGGCAGCCTCAGCTCCTGCCAAGGATTCTGTGTGTTTGTGTGTATTAATGGCCAAATTATGATGAAACACACTTGACATGGGAATATGGAGCATGGAACACCCTGTGCTTGTCCCCAAGAAATTTCCCATCGTCGGACATGCGTCGAATTTCTCTTCCTTCGTTTCCTGTGTATAAACCGCTGACAAGAGAATTCGCATTCCGCTTTTGCAAGAGAGAATTCAGCAAAAACCAGTTCTCCCGAATGGAGAGCCACCGGGTAAATATTCCCAGCAACATGGGAGAAATGTTGCCAAGCTTAAATCAAAGCCAGAAATAGGAAGAGGCAAAAAAAAAAAAAACAGGGCAGGAAAAAAGGAACTCCAGAGAAAATAATGATTTCAGCTGCTGTTCCTTGGGGGCCAAAGTCGGGCGATTGCTTTGTTGCCAACGGAGCGAGATTGGAGTTAGGGAAATACAAATCTTTGATTAATTGTTTGCCATCTAACATGACATACCATTTACAATGGCCACGTGCTCTTTAAATATTTATATGGATATTTCAAATGCGAATCCAAACCGATTCCCTGCCCAGTTTGGCCCGAAACTGTGCAGACAGGCATAAATCATTTACACAAACAATCTGAGCTCCCGAAAAAAAGAAGTAAAATGAAATAAACAGCAGCCCGGAAAGGGAACCAATTACAAGAGGAACAACAACAATGCTCCGATACAGTTAATCTTCTTTTATTTTCTGGGGGGAAAACGTAATAAACAATCGGGGAGAAAATTAAACGAATAAAATATTACAATAAAAAGGATTTCACTTGAGTTATTTTCAAGATAAATGGTTGCAAGGTATTGGGTAAACTTAAATGGATTTAACTTGAAGAGTTGGGGTGCCCTTTTTTGTAGTTTAAGATATTTTTAACATAATTTTAGACATTCACATAAGTGCCTATATATTAGTAAGGAAGTTGTTTACTTAAAGATTTTACAATTAAGAATTTTACAAAATGTTTTTCCAATATTGAAGCTAATGTCGTGATATTTGTCGGATGCATTTAAGTAGTTATTGTTTATAAGAAAGTTTCAAAGAGAATATCATTTTCATTGCGTTTATTAGCTTAAAAGGATGTGTAAAATTGATTAATTTATAGGAAAACGTATTCTTATTATTTAAATTTTTTTATATTTAAGATTTAACTATCTTAAGTTTATCCAAATATTTGGTTTCCCCTATAAAAGTAATTTAATTTAATTTAAAACCTGAAAAAGCTTCATTAAATCAATCTGCTTAATTTGTTTTATTTATTATTAAAATAGTATTTATTTTTGGTGTTCCAACCCCTTATTTATTTACTATTTTTCATGATATTTTTGTTGTTATAAGTAAATGTGTTCCTATATGTTATATTTGAACACCACCCTGCGTTGATAGTTGCCTCCCTTAAAATCCTTTCGTTTTCATTTCTGCTTTGCTATTGTTCATTTTTGACAGCAGCGTTTGCATCTGTTTTCATTTTTGCTTTCCCTGTCGCTTTCATTTCCCATTTCCCCGCCTCTGCTGACTGTTTCTATCAATCTCCCAACACCCGCTGCCGCATGTTAGCCCTGTCGCTTTGATGGGAATAAACATTAAATTTGATTTGGTCACGTTTCCAAGCTTTGTTCCACTTATGGCTCATTCTGATACGGCATCCGAGAGATCCATGCAATCTCAGCCCTCTCTCTCGCTCTCTCTCTCTATCTCTCAATGTCTCTGTGTCTCTCTGCTATATCTCCTCTTTCTCTCTGTTCTGATGATAATGGACGCATGGCCATCATAAAATAATTGACGCCCCTAATGGACATGGCTGTGGATGTGGATTTGTGTATGAAAGCGGCACCGGAAGTGAGCCGCTATCGATTTATCTCCCAGGAAGCTTACCGGAATGAGAATGGGAATGCATGGGGTTAAGGGGTTACTTTTATATATTTTTACATAAATATATTTTAACTCAAAAGTTGGTATGTTTCCTGAAAAAAATGTTTTTAAAATTGAATAAGCAAAAATATATATAAATTAGTACAAGTTCCTTACTGGCAAGCACTTAACAAGAACACTGTCCCTACAGACCCCAACGCCACAGAATGATTTAAGTTAAGGCAGCTGCTATGGAACAAGTTAAATCGAAAACCAGTTAAGGGGCTCCTTTTTGCAAAACTGGATGCATTCCTGCATATAAATTACCATCGAGTGTAGTTCCAACGAGGGCAAAGCGATCCCTAAACGAGACAGGCCGAGGATCCGTCAGATCGGAAGATTAAGGATGCTGCATTGACAGCTGCAGCCGAGGACAAAAGAATTTATAAGCAGTTCCAGGTTATCTTTGCGAGATGCCGATTGAGACAATGTCTCGAGGCGGGTCTTGACTTAATAGCCAAAACCGCAGAGAGATCGCTTCGTTCCGTTCCGTTCCCTTTCGTTTCGTCGGAGATTGTCAAAGGGAAAGAGCTGTCTGGCAGCCTTCTGCTCAGTTTTGATGACATTTTCCAAGCCAAGTTTGACAGAGAAAAGCGCAGAAAGAGGCGAGGAAACATCAACTTCAGATGCAAAAGCTGTGTGACTGAGGCGGCGGCGGCGGCAAGTTTTCCCTGATGGTGCTGCTGCCGTTACTCACTATTTTTCAATTTCCGTTTTGTGCATATGAAAACAGAATTGAATTTTAATTCCAGCATTGCAATTGACACATGACAAGGATGCTGGCTCGCAAAAGGGGGTTCCCAAGCCATTCAAATTGAAATGCATGAAAGCAAAATAAACTATGTGGCACAAGAATACAAATTGATCAAACACAAAATAAGGAAAGACGAAGAAACATCATCATAAAAAGTGCTCGCAACTCGCAACTAACACGAAAAAAGGATGGTACAAGGACAAGAACAAATCCCCGGAGTGGCTAGGACTCTCATCAAGTTGGAAAATGCCGCATATATGTATATATCTACTATATAAGTATGTTTATGTGCCATGTGCCGATGGATGGATGGATGGAGAGACAGACGGGCCTGGGAGAGATGAAAATCTGCAAATCAAATTACAAAAATCATAGCGCACAATTTTCACACGGCAAGTGCTCGGGGGAATTGTCACCCATCCCCATCAGCATTACTGCGACTGGTCTCCTTCCCCTTCCCCTGCCCCAAAAGCAAAGCACAACGAAACCAATCCCAGTCCCAGGGCCATTGCCCAGACCAAAAGCAAAAGCAAAAGCACAAGCCAGTCCAACCGGCCGGCAAATAGTCAGACGCCAAATGATGTAATGAAATCAAACAGAAACGGAAGCAGGAGCAGAAACAGTAGAGCAAAGCAGTTCGGATAGATAGTTTCCAGTGGCTAAAGTGGGGATTTACACATGTATACCGAACAGTCATACTTGTAATAACAATACTTTTGATTTAGAAATTATATGTAACGAATATTTATTAAATTTCAGTTAAGTTCATATGGTTTATTTTCTAGGGCTTTCATTATAAAATACAAAATTCTGTACAAGCTTTACAGTTCATCATAAAGTATGAATTTGTTGCAATGATTTTTAAACCCAGCTCAAATATTGGCATAAAAAAAATATATATATATAAAAATAGGAATTACTAAAAAACCATTCATTGGCAAACCCAACTGTAGCGAAATATTCTGGCCATGTTTGATGAACGACTAACTAGTCCAGCCCTCCGGTCCTCCAGTCCTCAACCCAGCCTTGATCCCTATCCTCCTCGTCGCCCCTGTCCCGCTTCCATTCTGTCGGTCACCAGGGAACTCAACTCAACTCGGCCAATCTGCAAAAATTTGAATTTGAAATTTTTATTTATTTACTCGCCGCTAGAGAGGGAGAGAGAGAGACCAAGAGTGAGAGACGGCGGAGGGAAAGTGTGAAATTTGAACGGTGAGGCTGCAAAAAAGGATTCGGATGGTGGTGATAATCCAAAACAAAAAAAAAAAAGGAAAACCATATAGTCTGCTTAAACAAATGAAGAGCGGCATTTGAAATTGTTAAAAGTGTGCGACCAAATCGAATGTGCATTTTTATATTTGCCAGCGAGACCCTCCCTCCTCCCACGTTCTGATCAAGGGGGAAATATTCAAAATATATATGGCGAATGTATGGGGTCAAATCAAATTGAGTTGGTAAATATTTGAAATAAATGCTCGTTCCAGGATGTGTGTGAGTATGCGTTTTAATTGTTGTTTGATTAGGTTTTGTTATAGTTCAAAAAATACAAAATGGAAGGCGAGTGAGAATTTAATTCACCCCAAATCCCCACAAAGAAAATTTCTGTTCACAAATCTAGAGAAGTATTAAAAAATAATAAGAGGGCTTAAAACAATTTACATTGCAATGGTAATATTTGTAATTCATGAAATCCATTTATTTGAAAAGGGTTTTCAGAATGCATTAGCAGTCCTTGGTTGGGTATAAAGGATATATTAAGGGAGCTTTAGTTGTATATATTAACTTTTATTATTTTTTAAGCTTTGATAGGATTTTGCAATGCATAAAAAAGAAAGTGGGTTTGTAAGCTTGTATTTATAGATTCTTAATAATGATTTGATTTAATTTTAAATATAAAATCAGTTATAGTTTTATAGGGAGTTCAGTAAATCTTATAAAGCTGATGAATATATCTATAGAGATCTGAAATCATTTTTATTTACTTCATCTGTTACCTTTTTTCTTGTACCCTTAAGACCAGAAGTACGATCCTTCTCTGGTAAACAGACACTTGGTCTGGGTTTATTGATAAGTAATATTAATATTATTTTTTTAACGCTTTGCACCTGCCTCTGGCTTCTCTCTCTGTCTTTCTCAATGCTGTGTGACGTCATGCCGGGAAACTTGCGCTAATTAAAATTCCCATTTAATTGGCATTGGCCGCTTGTTTGTCTTCGGCTCGATTGCAACAGAAGCAGCAGCAGCAGCACCAGCAGCAGCAGCACCAGGAGTCACGGGGATATTTAATTTTCTTTTTTTTTTTTTTTGCTTCTCCACTTGCCGCCAACTGCGGCCGGGATGTTTATTCAATTAAAATACGCATGAGGCGATGCGAGGATTGCCGGCACTCGGACAGATGACAGAGTTGGGGCCACCATATAGGAATGGAGGCGGCAACCTGACAGGCATGCTCATTGATGCCGCACCAAAATCAATTTCATCGCTAGCAGTCAACGCCTCTCGACCACTAACGAACATATCTACATACACTTCAATCGAGCCAGAGAGTATCTTGCTACGGTGCACAAAAAGAAATTAAAAAATAAATTTATTAAAATAGAAAATATAACATTTAAAACTAAATTAAACCGAACTTTTCGTAAATAAAATTAAAAGGCTTATAAATCATATCATATCTTCAGATATCTTAGTTTTAAATCAGGAATAAAATATCTAGGCAACTGAGGAGACATATTTCCCAGCTAAATAAAATACTATTTATTTTTTGAATCAAAAACCTTATAAAATTATTATGGCATCAAGTTTTGGTATTAGTTTATAGCCAAATTGAAGCTGTTTCATTTTTATTAGTTAACCAAAATCAATCTCTGCTGAAAGATTAAATAAAAATACAATTATTTCAAGTGGAATGTGCATGTGTGCGTATAAATGCCATCGACGCCAACACGTTGACAGTATATTAACTGACCGAGCACGAAATATTCTTGACAGCCCACACACGCAACCAGCAACCAGCAACCGGCAACCGACGGAGGCGGAGCTCAGCGGAGATTTCTGGGCTACGGGATGGCCCATTAAATGGGCACATTAATTAGTCGCCATTGGATTGCAGTGGACAATGTCGGGCGATTTTCCCTGGGGTAATTGCCAAGCGGATCAGAGAAGACAACGCATGCCGGCGACAATGGCAGCAGCGACAGGGAAACTTTTTTCCAACTCCTCAACAAGGCCACCACCAACGAAACTGCATTTTTCAATTGCATCACAGAAACACAGTGGTAATCAGCTAAGGACAACAATTATTAAATGATAAAAGTTGTGTTTGTCCTGGAAATTCAGTAGAAATAGCAGCTTATGAAGTTATTTACTTTGAAAATCTATAAAAAATAATTAAAGAAAGAATTCTTTTGGACAAATATATTCTCTGACTAATATTAATTACTTCTACTGTTTCTTTTATGAGTATATTATTTTATAAGTATATTATTATATTTTTTGAAATATTTAAAAAATGGTTTTCTATTATATATAGATATTACGTAAAGGATCTCTCGTATTCAACTCAAAAATGTAATACATTATAAGGTTTATTGGTAATACTCCTTAAGAAATTGTACTCTAATTTTTAAATTTTTTAATCCACTTCACATTGTTACTAATTAAATTCCCACACAGACACCAATTTTATCAAGCAAAATCTCGGCTTGATTAGAAGTTTCCACCACCACCAATCGCCCCACATAATGCGCACTGAGGAACATGTCAAACGAACACACACACACACACACACACGGCTGGCAAACTTTAAACTCAACACGAATAGTTAATTTTAGAGCAAACATTTAATGAGATCACCAGGTGTTCTCGCATCCAAATCGATTTTCCCGCCTGGTTTGTTCACCTTGTCTTCGACTTAGCGTCTGGCGTGGAACACGCGCCGCTCGCTTCGATGATTTTGATGCGAAACACAAATCGCATTTAATTTACTGGAAATCAAACGGAGAAGACGACGGATGAAATTTCCATAAAAAGCATAAAAGTAAATGAGAAATAGAAATGGCAAATGGTTGGGGGCACAAATTTACGGGTCACACCTGTTGTCCCCCTCAAACAAAAACCAGAAAAAAGAACCCCAAGAACAAGCTGCAATTGAAAAATAAACCAACCAAAAAAACAAAACAAAACCCAGAAAGATAAGAAGAAAAAAAAGGTGAGTGGGTGGGAAGTCAGCAAACAGGTGCTAATCGAAATATAATGTTTCTGGCGGCGGTCGCACATAAAAAGTGATACGCCAATAAAATTTAATAATTTAAAAATGAAACAACAGCCAAGTTGAAGGTGGTGGAGGGACAAGGGGGAAGGGGGGCAGGTGTCGAAATATAATAAAAAATTCATGAGCGGAAAGAAGCTCAAACAAAAACAAACCAAACAAAGGAACAACGTTGGAAAAAAAGAACGGAACGTGCAAATAATGAATGACGGACAAGGAAGGGACACTGCGTATCCCTGGGGATGGGGGTGAAATCGAGGGGGAATGGAGCCTTCCGAGGGGTATAAAATGCGGTCGGGGGTGGTGCTCGGTGCTGTGAGCGATGACAGCGAAATGACATAAAAATGAAGCGTTTAGCCTACTTAAAGGCGCATAACAAACCAATTTCCGCAGCACCTTAAAGCCATCAAGTATGCAATGATATGGCGCACTCAAAGAAATTAAGCACCCTTAAATTTTGATATCAAAATTTACCCCCAAAAAGGGGCTCCCTTTTGAACCTAAAAATATAAAAGGAACATGCCTTAATTAGGCATGAATCTACACTGAGATTTTTGTAAGAAAATCTTAACTAATTAGCATGAATTTATTTTTATAGTAAATTTTAGGTGTCTGTGGGATAATTTATAATTAAATCAAATATGTTTTAGTACTATAACTTCCTTTAAAACTAATCTTAATGGGGCCTGCAAGAAAGAAGCTTTCTTTCAGTGCGGCTTAGGGGTTTGGAGCTGCAGATTGACAAAGGTAAAGGTATACATACGTAAGGGTAAGAGATAGGGGCTGTAACTGGGCTTATTGATTTGCTTGGCTGGTCATACAAAGCACTTAAGCCAAACAGCAAATAGTGTCGCAATGATAATTACAATGCCAACACCGAGAGTCAGCAGGTGAGTCGAGCAATATTGTAATATCCCCGATGCACACACACACACACAGCGTACACACAGCGTACACACTCACCTATCACCCATCCGCTGGCTTGTCCATGTCTCATTGTATTTACACATTTTGTGTTTACCTTTGCATGACCAGTCCGTCACTTTGACAATCATAATGAGGCAACAACAAGCGAGCCAAGGCAGCCAGGTAGCAGGTAGCAGGTAGCAGGTAGCAGGTAAGGCAAATACCAAAATGGCTGACAGCAGCAAAGCTGACTGCAGGACACTGACACCCTGACCCAGTTAGAGATGGCCGGCAAGTGGAAGCTAACGATTTACCCAGATATTGTATTCTTATCCTTAAATCCTAGAAATCAATTGAGGTTTTTCTTTAGCATACACTTTAGCAGGATAATTAATGTAATTAATAAGAAATATTTCTTAAAAACTTTAAGCCAAGCAGATTTCCCTTAGGTTAATCAATAAATATTCTACATTTCTTGAAATAAAATATATTTTATATTAATTAATAAATTCCCATTAATAAAACCCATATAATTATCATATTTTTGAGCACTCACGCGTGCCTCACGCAGCCGTCAGCCTTGCTCGCTCGCTCTTCTTTTGCGTCGAATAACAAAAACATTGACGGGGCCAAAAATGTCCTGTGTGTGAGCTACCCTCTATGGGATCCTGTCGAGCGTTATAACGATGATGGCTAACATGTTGCCTCATATTGTGTTGCCTCATATTGCTGCCATTGCCGCTGTAGCTGTTGCTGTGCTGTAGCTGTGGCTGTGGCTCTGTTGTCCTTAGCTATATGGATGTGGCTGGTGGTATTTGTTGTGCAGTTGACCAAAGCAAAGCAAGTAAAGCTGGCAAGCAAATCTATGTTCCTTGTTGACTTTTGCTTTTATTTAATTTTGTGGCAAGGTGACTATAAATACACATTTACTAGCAAGCGAGCGGGCGCTTGTGCGAGTGTGTCTATGTGGGAGCAAATAAACTTTAATTGTTGCAACCACAGCGTGTCCTGGCACCTGTGTGTGCGTCCCTGCCCCTCTCGCAGATGTAATGCTTAAGTTAATGCGCTGTTATCCTTTAACTGCTTGGGCGATTCACACACACACACACGCACAGTAGGGACACAGACTCGCTCACACACCCGACTGCAGTCATACATATTCATGTTAATGTCAGCGCATAAATCTTGCAGTCTTCTAACACCTGTCAGCCATTTTACAAGGTGTTTCCACTTAATACATCGACACACGCTCACACACACACACACACACATACACAGAGACAGACATGTGGAGTCGTACAGGAAGGATGTGTCGAGTGAGCTAGTGTCTGTGTGTCCTGTGAGCTGTGCTGGTCTGGTCTGGTCTGGTCTGCCTGTCCTTTTGCCTTTGTACGCCATGTGTCAATGTGTCGCTCATGTGTCCAGCTCTGCGTGTGATATTGACAGTTGCACGGCAGCGCCTTTGAATCGCTTCGGCGGACACAAGGAAGCAGCAGCAGCAGCAGCAGCAGCAAAGGAAGAACTAAGCTCCATCTCCGAACCTGGAGAAATCAGTGAAGCGGCAAAAATATAGCTCCTTAAATTCTCTGATCAATTTCCTTCAAAAGAATCGATCAAAAAGGATTCAAGATGCAAGAAAGTGTGCTACACTTTTTAATGTAAGAATCCTTTAAAATAAGTTGCAGCATAAATCACAAAACATTAATATTATCTTGGGAATTCCATAAATTTAGTTATTTTTAATCCTTACAGAATTCTTCCAACTATTTTTGTTACTTTTACATTTCTTGCTGTGTAAATTCCCGTATCCTTTTTTCTCTAGCACGTGGCATTCCAAAATCAGCCAAAGTAGAAGTGAAATCGTCGTCAGCAGGTTGCTAGAAATTATGGTAGGCAAATGTGAAAGAATCTTGGATACGGATTTGTGGATAAACTGATGGGGTTAAGGTGGGGGAAAAGCAGGCGGAAATCGAGAGAAATGAAGCAACAGGATCGGGCAGGTGGTAGCAGGACAATGACGTTGACATTGATTGAACGATGTCCACAACAAGACACAACAAAGTACACACACACATTGGTAAGTGGAAGGGATGGAATGGGTTAAGATGGGGGAAAGGGATGCTATAAGGGAATAGGAAATAAAAGGTTA
This sequence comes from Drosophila truncata, assembly GCA_008042515.1. Taxonomy (NCBI): domain Eukaryota; kingdom Metazoa; phylum Arthropoda; class Insecta; order Diptera; family Drosophilidae; genus Drosophila; species Drosophila truncata. Next base: position 15,265 of record VNJQ01005103.1, on the reverse strand, counting down.
AAATGGCTGGTTGTTAGTCACACGGTGTTGATTGTTCTACTCTAGCCAATCATCGGGGTATCATTGAAGCCTGATAGAATGATCGGTGATATTAATTGGAGGAGAATCTTCTTAGGAAAAGAAATAATGGTTTTTCTTATACGAAATTTAATATTTACGCAATCAAACTAAAGAGTTTATAAATTACTTTTAACATTTATAAAAGAAATAATTTGTAATATTATTATTTGAATGGTTTTTCATTGTTTATTAATTCAAAATAAAATCAAATTGACCCATAAATCTGCCTAAATAAATATCCATAAATACATCTGAGATTATCCCAGAGATTGGATGAGCTCTTCATAATTTTTATTTGAAGAACGTTTTATTAATGTTCTCATATTTCATATTTGCAATAAAACGATAAGAAGCTACATGAATTAATTGTCGATTTTATTGCCATTTAGCAATTCAGTCTTAAAATGATATTCAATCATTTCTAAATTGTTATTCCACATGAAATAAATTTATTCTGCAATTTTCCTTGTAAGTTCATTTGGATATTAATGAACCTACAAGATTAATACAAAATCCATCAACTTGCAACTTTAATTAAATTGAAATTAGGACAAAACATGACAGAATGCTTGCAAACTTAATCAAGGATTAGAAAGTCGTAACTGATTTCCATTTAATTTTCCATTAAATCCCCAGCAAGCTTCTTACATATTTGCAAACATATTTCTATCGATGATCAGCACTTGCTTCGAGCTTTTGTTGCCAGATTTCATTCAGTGCTTCCAAAATGCCATCATAATCCTCAAGTAGTCCGGCTTATTCCAAACAATATCCTGGCAAGCAGCAGCCACTCTTTAAGCTCTCTCTCTCTCTCTCTCTCTCTCTTTATATTCGCTTTCCCTCTCATAAATAGTGCATACAAATTTCGACTTTCCGGCTGCAAAATAATCCCCGATTTACCCATTGTTTTCGGGGGGGTCAGAGGTGGCGTTGGTTTATTTTAATTGCCTGGGCTCCTTAATTGTTGAAATATTTAAATTAGTTTGTTGAGAGCTGTCCTCTGCTCGTTGATTTTGAGTGAGGTGAGGTGAGCAGGTGGGCAGGACTCGCCTCCTTTGAGGGCTTAACTTGCCGACTTACTGTTGCCGGATGTGTGTGCCTGTCCTCTGTTTGTGTGTGTGTGGTGGCCATCCATTAAATTACATTGAACCGCACCCAGGACTTTAACACACACAGCTACATACATACACACAGGTACGCATTGAGGACACTTTGTAGCAAAGGCAAAAGGGACGTAGCTTCAAGTTTTTGTATTTAAGACGAAATAAATTGGATTAGAAACCGCAAAAATCCAATTGTCTATTGTGGTGCCACTGCCGGGGAAAAGCGAAGGAGAAATCGGAGAGAACCGGAGAAAGTCGCAGAAAGCCGGGAACGGAGACGGAGAAAGCCGAATAGCAGTAGCGGAAGGAAGGATGCTTAGGGGATTTTTTTCGGTTAGGGAACCCCCCCACCCCCTAAAAAGCAACAGCTCAAAGCGAGGGCCGAAATCAAAGCCAAAATACAAATTCGCTTGGTTCACATTTGGGGAATGGTCTTAAAATATTTAGCAAGAAATTCTGCGACTGTTTTGTGTGTCGCTTTCTCTTTATCAGCCTCTCCCTTTGCGCTCTGTTCCCTCAACGTGTGTTTGATTCGCTTTTTCTTTTAATACAGGGTATTAGGTGGGATTCAGAGTATAAGGTTTACTGTAAGGAATATTATATAGAAAATATAAGCAATTTAATATAGGTATAAATTATTTTAATAATATAAAGAATAATGTTTGCATTTATAAAAGAAAAAATATTATTTTACAATTAATTTTCAACTAAATTAAGCCAGATCTTGTTATTACTTTAAGTATTATACTAAAATTTTGCCTTGAATTATATTTAGGATTGATCGGTAGCGAAAGGAGAAGAGTCTGATACTTATATCACTTATTAAAAAGAATAAATAAATATTTTTTCATTAATCTTTCAAAAATATGAATAAAACTTCACAAAGCCAAATAAGTTTTTGAAGACTCCTCTTCTTCTTGTAAATTTCCCACATTTTTCATCCTGATACATATTTTTTAAGGAAACAAAATTAGTGATCATTCCCACGTCGATTTATTGATTTCCGCTATTTCTACCTGCTTTTTTTTCTTTGTGTTTCTCTGTGTGTGTATGCTTGTTGTATGTTTGTATGCAAATCAAAGACTAATTGGATTTTTAAGCTCAAACTGTCAATGCTTGGGCCGAACTCAACTTTACATGGAACAGGGAACATGGAATCGTTGCTTGTCCGTCCGTCCGTCCGTCCGTCCGTCCGTTTGTCTGCGCTCCACTTGTTTGTATTTGTGCACCTGACTAGAAAGATATTCGGGGTGGCTACAGGTACAGATACAGGTGCTGGCAGGGATTGGAGTAAGCAAAAACCGTTGACAAAGGTAAACGTAACGTTCGACGAGGCGAACGTTTGTGTATATACAACGGATTTATGTTTTTAGGTAAACGATTTAAGCTGCCAAAGCAAACAATTCCTCATGCAGCTGGAAAGCGTCCATTGAACCGATGGTTGGGTGGCCCTGGTGGGGGATGTTGTGTCCCGCCCTGTGGGCGAACGATAGTCGGAAAATGCCAGACTAATTTGATTCTATTTAAATCTCATTGCGGACATCAAGCGAGCTGGCTTAAACGCCCATTGATGCCTGATTTTCCCAGTGGTTGGGCCCAGAGCCTGCTTTTCCCACTGCTGCCCCCCCGCAATGGTGGCATTGCGGTTCCAGGACCCGCATGATGCGTACTCATCACGTAACAGTTTTTCCCACCATCCTTCCCATCTCCCCTCTCCGTTCCCCATTCGAACGAGTGCCTTGAGTATCTTTTCTATTTGCGTGAACGCAGCTGGCAGTGGTCTCGAAAACCCCCAACGAGGCCCCCGAGCAGCCGGAGCAGAACAATGTCCTTGCCGAGGCGGCGAACAAAACGCATGGGCACATGGAGCAGGACACCAGAGTGGATGCTAGTTCCGACATGGACACGGGGCAGATTTAACAAACACTTGAGCAGCGCCGGAGAATGAAGGAGCTTTCTCTTTGCCGCTGGTCGTCTCTCCTTATTTCTATGACATCGAGTGTGATCCTTTACGGTAAAGCAACGTTGTCCCGGGGAACCCTAGGAGGGTATAGATTTTTTAATTTGTTATATAAAGAAAGTAAAGTTTATTTCTTGATTAACTATTACTTACAGCCTTTAAAATTTAGCCATAAGTAAAAGACAGAAAGAAATTAAATAAATTAAAACTCTAAAGAAAATGTATTATCCTTCAAAAATCTCCACAACTAATAGCTATTAAATTACGTACAACTTTATGTCCCTGTAGGGTACCATCATCAGCAGCACTGGCCGACACCTGAGTGTCCCTTTATTTTTTTTTTTCTGCCATCTGGTGTGGTGTAGTAGTGCCTATTGCCGTTCCGAAAAATCGTCAAGTGTGTGACAGTGACACACTTGGTAGGCAGCACACACTCTCCGCTTTGCTGCAACAAAAACAGGACCAACAGCGGCAACAGTAACAGCCAGCCACTACAGTGTGTTCGTCCACCCCCCCTTCGCCCATTCAGTTGGCTATTTTCGGCTCTGGGGCCAAAGTCAAAGCCGCACAAGGACATGTGTGACACTTCTACACGAGATGGGGTCGCAAAACCATGGGAAGCCCATTTTATGGATCTCAAATGGTGGGTGGGGTGTGAGGATTACAGGGCGTGGGTAGTGGGGATGACGGAGCAATGCAGACGTAAATAATACAATAGACACCTAGAGTCCCCACAGCTTTAACGTTTTACGAGGCATTCATCATTCCGCCCCGGGAAACAGAGTTTATATATATATATATATTCTATATATACGGGGAGTCTATTAATTACACATGTTGCGTCCAAAACTTGAAATCACTTGCCATTTATTTTTATGATTTTCGCCTAGGTTCGACTCAACTCGACTCGACTCACATTTGTTTTGGCCAGATTTCTGTTCGAGCAAACAATATTTTTCAATGTCCATCCAATAGCAATACAAAAGGGATCATTTCGACCAGAAGTTACCCTTGGTTTTCTTTTTAGTTTACAGGACAATGCAATCAAATTCCTTTTATATTAACTGGGAACTTAATATGTTTGATATGATATAGGAATATAATTATAGTTTGAAAAAGGCAAGTCATAAAATTACTTATTTATCAGTTAGTATTTTGGTAGTATTTTTAGTATTAAACAAATCCTCGAAACTAAAGGGTACATAGCAAAAAAAATAAAAGGCTCAAATGTCTTGACTCGAACCTTGGCTTGGACCTTGGCTGGTGTTGCTTTTAGGATGGATAAAAATAAAAGGCTCTGGTATCGATGCCGAGAGTGAGAGGAAGCCGTCTAATAAGTTGGGCGCCAGTTGGTGCTGAAATATGACGTGGACTCGGTCCTCAAGTGCCACATGTTGGCCAAAAAAACTTTGCCGGCAACTGTCGTCTGTCAAAGTCTCGGCGATATTTTTTTCGTTCTGCCTCGATCACGTGCCGACAGCGTCAGTTGGTGGGCCTCCTCCGGATGAGACAGGATCTGGCCAGGCCGGCTAATTGTGTGAAATTTCATTCATTGCCGTGCTGGATTCCCCTGAAACGCAAGCCGCAAAATTAAGTTTTAGTAACCGAGCGAATTCTTAACGCTCGACTGGGCCCCACACCGCAAGGCCAGAGCAGAAATGTTTTGGTCTCTGTCGATTTTGGCAGGAAATTAAATTCGATGTTTCGCCCAAGGTGGGGAAGAAATGGAAACGCAAGGGCAGGACTGGTACTGGGAAAGGGAAAGGGACAGGGACTTGGGATCCCCAGCTTGACTGGGCTTTTGTTTTTTTTTTTTTTGGGTTGCGCTTCTTGGCAACGGAGAAGAGCCTTTTGCCAACTGAAAATTCATGCGGCTTCAGTTTACGTATGTATGTACCCTACACGAGGAGCTTGTGGAATTTGAGCATCAACTTAAAATAAATCATTTAACTTTTCAAAATAAATTAATAGTAAAAAATAAAATATATATTTAATAATATATTTTTTTGAACTAACTCAATATTTCACATCCTGAAAACTTTTTCTTTGCATAAAAGTAAAGTATAAACTCAATTCGCCTTCTGTTAAACCCAAAACATACTTGGTATTGGCCCTTTTTGTTTTTTGTTTTATTCCCTTGGCCTCATCTTCGCTTTCTGGTTTATTTTCAGCTGGCCAGTAAATAAACCGGAGATGACTTTGCGGTTTCCATTGCGAGCTCAACTGGCTGGCTCTCTAAGCGAAATAGAACCGACACCGACTCCGACTCGGGCTAAACCTCAAGCTCAGAAATGACGACCAACTTCGTACAATTTTCGGATGAGATCGGAGGTTCCAAGGAAGTTCGCCTTGGTTATTATAATTACTACTCCCTGAATCCAATAGAGGCAATTGAGGCAGGAAACTTTGAAAGCTAATGAACAGAAAACCAAAATAATATATAAGTTCATAATTAAATAAAATTAAAAATTAAAATTTAAATTTATTAAAACTTTTATGGAGGTCTACACTATTGTGAAAGTTCCTACGCGGCAGTAAACTAAAAAATTCAAATAAATTAAAATCTTGCATTTAAAAATAAAACTACAAAAATAAAAATAAATACAATATAAAAAACCATAAACAGAACTGAAACTAAGATGTTTCCAGTCCTCCGTTCATTTTTAGACTGAATTTTTGCAAAGCTGCAACTCCTTTTATAGCTGGACAAGCTTACTAAAAGTAGCAAAAAGTGTGACCAACGCAGTTACTAAATATTCCCATTTAATTATACTTATTTTACGCCTTGAAATGAAATACAATTCTAATAAAATCCCATCGCACTTCTCTTTATAGCATGGGGTACAACCCAAAAAAAGAGAATATATTAAAGTTAAGGTAAGATAAAGTTTGCTAGTGGTGTACCACAGTATCGCCCACACTCCAGTGAATTGCAGGCGATGTCAGTTGCTGAAAATCTCTGCCAAGTGGATCACATGAACGAGGAATGCCGGCGAACGCCCACTGCCACGATGTTGATGACGACGACGAGTGGGCACCAACTAGCAAATCGGGGATAGGCCCGGAAAGACGCACACAGATCGGGAACACCCACATAATTATGAGCCTGAGATGCTCTGGCATTGCTTCAGGAGAAGAAAGCATGGCCAAAGCTGTCGTCTTGACATGGCTTATAGGACACATACATAAATCTTCATGCAGATTTCAATGAAGCTCGTGGAAATATTTGTTTGATGCTGAAGCGATAGAAAATGCTTTAATGCATATAAAAAAAATTATTAAGGCTAAAGGCACATTGCTTTTATAATATTTAAAATATATTTTAAACAATACACTCATATAAATATATTTTATATTTAAGAAAATGTTTCTAGAAATAAGAAAAGGTTTCCATAAATATATATAAGGGAAAGCACCGTAAAATCAAGACAAGCCACCATAAATACAATTTGTTGGGTACATTTTTCTATTTTCCTTAAATTAAGAGCGTTTTTTTTGTGTAATTTCAATACAAAGGGTTATTTTTTAATTTCTTAAGGCTCCGAAAACCCCTTTTTATAACACATAAGTCATAAAGATAATTCTTCTGTCTACAAAGGTAAATTACCTTTTTTCAGATGTTAAAATTAGAATGGAAAGTCTATTCTCATTTCAATTGTTTGCCTGCCTGGCTGTCATTTCTAATTTTCCCTAACTTTCCTGGCCTAATTTATTTATTATTATTTTTGTTATGGGTATAAACAGCATTTAGTATGCTAAATGATGCCAACTGTTTTGCCAATTGATGCCATTCGCTGACACCTCCAAGTGCCCATTAATGTCAACTCAATCAATGAGGCGAATGCGAAATACAAAAAGATGCGCACAACAATAAGGCGATTAAAAAACGGGTAGCCGTGGCAAGTGCTCCCTGCCAACGGAATAAAAAGGTTTCGCAGCCGAAAAACTTTTTCTGACAACAAATTGACAGGAACAGGACTAGGGTCGCCTTCGAAAAAAAAGAAGGAAGTGAACGAGTGGAGCGGAAACCCTAATCAGCGAGCGGCGCACTTGTGTTCGACGTTAGCCGTCAATTAGGTGGCCCCCCTTTTTTACCCATCGACAACGGGCTAAAAGATCAGGGGGAGGCGGCGGGCCGAATTTGCATCAATAAACGCCAAAACCATACGCAGATGCCAATGTAATAAGTGCCAAGTGAGTATGCTCCATCAAGCCAGATGAGCCGGAGAGCAGGGACCGCGAGGCAGTGGTGTCACCTCGGGCATTTAAAAGTTAAAATAATATAGAAGAAATCTTCTGAAAATGCTATGAATAGTTTCCTGAAAATCTAGAAATTTATGCTTTTAGCATATATACCATTTTTCTATATTTTCATAATATATTTTCTAATTTAAATAAATTAATAAATAAATAAGCCGGAGAGCAAAAATAATACTGTATCTTAAAATAAATATTTTAATACTTCTACTCAGTTTGTAGTACTTTTCCCTTCATATCGGCATCACTGTAAGGAAGCAAAGCCTGTCTGCAGTGGCCTCGGATCCTGGGTTTTGAAGAACCTTTTGCATTTACATGTCAAGCCCAGATGTCGACAATTAAAGCCCCCGGCAAAGGCGGCAGCAGCAGCTATATAGCAAAAGCGACAGCGATTCGGGATCGGAACCCTGATGGCAATGGCTCTGGGGATAGGGGATTGACCCAAACCCTATACCCGATGAACGAGGGCCATTGAAGCAGCATTTTGACAAAGTGGCTGCTTAATTTTTCAATTGAACGAGTCGTGGGGAGCGGGAAAGAGGTAGGGTTTTGCTGAAATGCAGACCGCGTCAAGTGGCGACTGCCACCGCAGGATGCTGTCATCCGAGCGGCGATATGTGAGTGGGTGTGGCCGAGCGCCGAGTGGACCAAAAGTGTGCACTTGGCTCTCACTCCAGAAACAAACAGAAAAAAAATCCCATCGCACACTTGAAGCTGCCACAACCAGGCGAGAGTGAATTGTTTAACACGGGAGCAAATAGCGCATCAAAGATGTCCTCTTGCGTAATCGAATTAAAAATTAAGTGCATATTTATATAGATGAGGGAAATGGGAATAAAATGTGATAATGTTTATAGGAAAAAGAGTTAATTATAATTAATTATTAGGAACGTTTTTGATAGCGTAGTAAATGAATTAATTTTTATAGGTTAAAATATATTTCAGACCTAATGAAGTACCCTTCCTGCACTATTTGGCAATGCAAATCTCATTAAGAATCTATGGAATGCTTGGGGCTTTATAAAGCTAAAATTAAAATTATATAAATTATATAAATATTGTCAGTGATTTGTTTACATACTATTTTTGCAAAATAGGACACCAATCAGCTCTTTTATAAACAAGTTTCCTAATAATTCCAAGATAATATCCTGAATATAGCGCAAGAATATTTATATTTATAAAATTTTATTTAGGATTTCATACCTTCCCCTAGATAATAACATTTCAACATACAAAAGATCATAGACAAGATATCACTGCCTGAAAGCAACCCCCTTTTTCAAAAGTCTAATCACCCGCATTTGGAGGACTTTCCCAAACAAAAAAAAAAAATCGGTTATCGCTATTTCCGCTTCAATTCATATCTTTACACAGGCCATGGCTATTCCATTTATATAACCAATTTCAAAAATGTTCACTTGAATATTAAAATAATGAATAAAAGCAAAAGAAGCACGGAGAAACTCTAACAAATTGTAGTCGTCGTCGAATGGCAGTAACAAGTTTATAACAATTGTGCCTGTGCCCATCTCAAAGCTCATTATGGTAATCTACGCAGGGAAAAGGGAAAAATCTGCAAAATCCAGGTCCTGAAAGGTAAATGGATAACAGAGAAATGCGAGGAGAAATGAGAATTGAGTGAGTCTCGCCCTCACTCTCTCGACAATCGCCGCACGCTGATCAAATTAAGCGCATTTTAAAGTGACTTGTATATGGGCAAAAGTTTTTCGATTAGAGTTTAAGTGTCCATTTCGTTCACGAGGTGCCGACGAGCCCCCATAAAGCCCAAGTTCCCCCGCCGTTGAACTTGTAAAAAAGTTGATTTTTGCATTTGGCCGCACAATTAACTTGAATGACTTGGTGGGTGTCCCATAACAGCTGCCCGACTTCCCAGCAAATCAACAACAACAACGCCCAAAAAAAAAATGAACTCGAACAAAAAAAAAGAAGGAAAAGGAACCCGAACCCGTACCCGTTTGTCTTTTTGTGGGATATGTGACGGTGGGAAATGGTACACTTACAGAACTTTGTAGTTTATTTCGAGAATTATTATAGGCAGATGTCTAATTTAGTTATATTGAATTAAATTGTACAAAAATATATTAAAAATATAATAATTATCTTGAAAATGGAATATATATCATATTTATCAGAAGATTTAATGAATTCCTTAAGATCTTATAGGTTTCTTTCAGTAATATGTATACTGCCAACATCATCCTCTTTAATTACACTGAGAATGTGAATAAATCAAGTATGTAAAATCAACTAATAACCAAATTAATTATTCTATTTATGTCACGCAATAAGAGCTAAAAAATCTTTGATAAGGCAAAAAAATCCCTCATAAAAATCGTTTATAAAATAATTAATTCTGTGTTACATCCCAAATTTAGATTCTATTAACAAGAACTATATATATTTTAAAGAACCAACTCTATTCTCTCACTGCAAATACTGAGGCTTGGGGTACGTTTACAATTTTTTGGCTGGCGAGCTGCTGCCGCTGCTCATAGTTTTGCTTATCTTTGCATAACTTTTGCATAATAAACCAGCCAGGAACAGAAACAGGAACAGAGAGGGATCCGACCATGGGTGTGTGGGGAGGTTCTTCGTGGTCGACTGGGGGGGGGGGTTATGAGGGGTATATCTGATGGTTCAGATGGGTTTGGGAGAAATGCGTTCTTTTGTCATTGTTATGCCTGCGTTGGTCGCCCCGTTGTTGTTCCTGTGCCATTGTTTATGTATGCGCCAACACATATGCACGCTCCCTAAATGCAAAAAAAAACAAAAAATGTGGGCTGCAATGGCAAATGGGGCGGGATGGGATATTCTATATGGGGTTTTTTTGGGGAGACATACATTCATATGCGTTGCCGAGTCAACAGCACGAAAATTCCGCAAGTGAATGCACGAAAATCCAAACAAAACATCTGAGCAACAAACAAAAAACGCAGCGAAAAAAAAAACAAGATAAAGAAAAGCCGTAGAAAAATTGGGAAGATTTGACGACCAAAGAATACCTTCTAAAAGAAAGAAGAGGGTTAAATAAAGAATGTTAATTTAGAAGAACACTTAATTATTATTACTCATAGGAAGAATATTATTTAAATTTCGAATTGTTTGGAAAGGATACTTCCAAATATTACACTTTTAATTTTATATAATTTCTTAATTTATTCCTAGCATTAAAAATTATTTAAAATACACAAATGACCCTATATTTGAAAGAACCATTAGAAAATCGAAATGGAATTCAATCATATTCTTTGAAGCAATTAAAAATCCACTAAAAAACCCCTTTTTTCTATATTCGAATGCATTCTTCAAGATATTCTAGCCTAAAACCAACCGACTTTGCATACCGTGTATAAAAAACTACAAAAGACAACAAAAACATAAAGAATATCCGGAGGAAAGCAGCCGGGATGTTTGTTATTTTTTTGTTTTTCATTTCTGCCTGAGGTCTGGTTGAGGGATTTGCCTGCATGGGTTTTTGGCTTTAATTTGGCATCCTCTTTTGTCGCCAGCAGCGGTGAAGGTGGGGTCCTGGGAGGATGGCGGTACTTTCTGGGAAGGGGAGTTGCAGCAAAGTCTGTGGCCGCTGCTTATGTAAATTATTCAGTCGATGTGGAGGGGAAAATGAGCAGGGGATAGATGCACTCCAAGAGCCGGAGTCAACAGCAGACTGATGATTTAATGCGAACCGCAGACTTTTGTCGAGCTAAGCATTTAATTGTTTCGAGGAGCTGGCTTGGCAGGGGGCAGGAATGGAGTGCAGCGGGAAGATCAATGGGTTGGGGTTGGCTCTGGGTTTTGGCTTCGGCTTAAGCTTCATTTTGTTAGAGTGCCGAGTGCACTTGGCTCAAATACCCAACAGGGCTTGCTTGCTGTGGCAATTTGTGAAGCGTTCATGATTAGATTGCTATCCATTAATGGGTTATATTGTGGACTAAATGCAAATTTCCATTTAAGCGGATAAGTAAAAGGCTCCCAGAAAGAAAAGCTGGCTTGGGAGAACGCATAAATAGGCAAAAATAATAGCAAAATAGTAAATACAATCATTAATCATTAAAATCTAATTTTAAACCGCACATCAAGACACAAGAAATGTTCTGAGCATCCAATTAACTTTAATTACAACACGTTCATCTTGCCTCTATCCGCTTGATTCCCCCGGTAACTTGATTCATATTTTTTGGGCCCAATGTTTTGCCTTGTCATTGCTGGCTTATCATAAATTTAACCCAAAATCATTTCAAGAAATCTCGGCTCTACCCTTAGACATTCCTTAAAGCGGCGTTAACTAGGCTATTTCTGAAATCTAACCCTTTGCACTCCTAACCCATTCATCTGCCACCCTCAAGCACACATATATTCATGCAGAGGAAGAGCTCATGTAGAGTTTATTTTGTGCTGATCATGGGAATGGTCAAAGTAACATCAAACAAACTATTCATCATCACTTTTTGACGCGGCACAGCAAACATCAGAGAGTAGCATATGCTAGTCCCTCGTTTTCCCAGCATCCCCCCCCCAGCCATGATGTGCTTTTAAGTGCATATGTGTGTGTGGGGCTTTGCTCACGCATGCACTGAGAGAAATTATGTTTATATTGTTGGTAATTTATTTTTTAAGAGTGTTATTAAACAAGTAAACGACGTTTTAGGTTAGGAAATAATACCATAAGATAATATAATAAATAAATAATAATAAGTAAATAATAATACCATAAAATATTAAGAATATATCTTATACTTTTTAAATATATTTCCCAAGAACCAACTATCTATCGGAGGTGCCACAGAAATTACTCTGGGTTTTTCAATCGACCGTAAACCGGAAATGAACCTGAAAGTATTCAGTGTTTCCTTTTTGCCTTTGAATGTAATGAAATTTGATTGATTTCCCACTAATAATTTTATAATTAATTTATATTCCTGAAAAAATAATTAATAATTGATTTAATTCTTTAAAAATGATTTGATTTTGATATTAATTTTTTATTTCCAGTGTCGAAACTGTAAGGACTAATGGAAAATTGGCATGAAAGACGAGCTACTATGGAAATTTAATCACATTCACATCTCACACAATACATCATCATCATTGAGTGCGACTGTGTGTGTGTGTGTGTGTGTGTGTGTGGTGTATGTGTGTGCGTATATGTGGAGCACTTAAGACTCTCACACGCATGTCGTCTCTCTACGCGCCATTTTGGGTGTGGGTGGAGAGCGATTGTGAGTGAGTGTGTGGGTTGTGTTTCCGCAAGTTTGTTAACTGCATTAGTACGAGAGCCTTCTGTGTTTGATTATGCCTAGAGGGTAGACACACGCCATACCCTGCATACCCACTCCAATACCCACACAAACTCATACGAGTTCCAATGAATGGGATAAAGTTTTTAGGTTCTGATTGCTTGATTGTGTCTGTCAACAATGGTTGACATACAGACAAACGCACTTTCACACACAGCTACCGACTGACCTAAACAGATTTTGTGTATTATCCTGGGGAAGAGAGGATTTTAAAGTTTTCGATACCCTAACCACTCTACAGGGAATATCTGAGATGGTTTTGTAATTTTTAGAAGCATTTAAATATATTTTATATGGTAGTTAGTGTAATCTTTATACAATTTTAGGGATTATTAATTATGAAATTTGTGATCGGATTCTTTTAGAAGAAATTACAAAATTTTTACTTTGAGTTCTATTATTTTTTTAATTTTAAGAGTAGTTCTTTTTTAGAAATATGTAAGACTGGTAAACTTAAAGATGCAATATCTAAGATCGTTGCATATTCTTAATATTTATAACTCTTTCCTTAAATTTTCCAGTGTATTTTTGCTTTTGTATCAAGTGACGAATTTTCATATCTTAATTATAGGCGGGCTGTCATAGTTTCGGCCACTAAAAATTGTTTTCCATATCCCCTTCTCTAAATTTTGAACGAGATTGGTCTTATCAACATTTTCCGTTTATTTGTTTGCTTTTGCTCATTTGCAACAAAAGGGGTTAATTTTTTTGGGTGTGTGTGGAGCTAGAGGGGGTGTTCGGTTCAGTTTCGTTGGGTTTTTTGGGTTCGGCTTCAGTTACTTTGGTTTTTGGTCGTATAATTATGTTGTATCAGTTTACGGCAATCAAAGCGAAATGCTTTATGTAAGCAGAAACCCAATGACAACAGCGAATGCAATGACAGTGACAATTTCTCAGTGAAACAGAGCGAAAAAGAGGAAGAAGCGGTCAAAGATAGAGGAAGAAGAAAGTAAACACAGGGAGAAAATTGAAGAAAATTAAGGTAATCGATATTTTAAATAAATATATATGATTTTTAAATTGAATCTTTTTTACTAGGGATGGGTAATATAATACATATTTTAGATACATATTTGAAAGACGTTTAAATTGAATTCCTAATGAATTTTTAATAATAAGTAAATTTTAAATGGCTTTTTTAGTGAAAAATGTGATTTTTAAAAACGTAAAAACTATCAACCTTTTATTTACGTGTCTAACATATCCGTTAATCAATTTTTAAAATATTTCTTAGTCAAATAGGCATACTATCATCTCTCTAAGTTTCATCACTAAGCAAGAAATACATAGAGAAGTCAAACAGCCAAAAAAGTGCTGTCATCAGAATGGCTGAGCCTGGAACCCCAGAGCACCCGAACGATATGTCTAGAACCCCAGAGAGCGTTCGGCTTTTTCGGGATCGAAGCATTCGCTCGAACGAGAGCACAACAAGAAATCACTTCTCAGTCGCAGATAGAGCGCGGAACGATGAGCACGGTTGCGTTTCTTCGCGTTGTGCTCTCGTTTCTGTGTATGTGTGAATATGTGTACCAGCGCTAGCACGTTTGTATGCGTGTGCAAAAGTTCTGTATGCAAAGTCTTTTTCGCAGATCTCGGACGGCCACAGCTAGTGTCGCGCAGGCTCACTTGCTTATGACGTCACAGCAATACTCAGCGGCTAGCGCTTGCATTGCGAGACAAATTATTTTAGTAATCTAATTATTATTACTACTTATTTTAATTTAAGTTTAACCAACCAGCAATTATTATTGCATTCCAAATTGTTTTAAAATATTTTTATTTGTTTCAGTACATTCGCAAATTTATAAAAAACAAAATTGATAACTAGAAAATAATAGATTTATAGCAAACATTCGGAGTTTTATTTTTTTCGATTTTAAACGCGAAAAAAAATTTTTAAAACTAAATTAAAAAAATAAATTAAAAATGGCAAATGATAGCTATTTTTATTACCTATTCATAGAGGTACAGATATTGGGATTTTATTTTAAATTAAATGTAAAATTAAAGACAGACTAAAAAATGGTCAAAATTTGAGTTACATTAATACTCGGTTTTTTCTTATATAACCATGAAATAACTAGTTTCTTAAGAAAATTAAATTATTCTAATATTATATTTTATGGTATCGCTCAAGCGATTTGGCATATTTTAAATAATTTTTTTAGTGTATTCGATGTCAATTTTCCCTCATTTTTCCTGAAGCCGTTCGTTTAAGCCCGATATTGACGATATCGGTGTTTTATGGAGACGGCGGTCCTCTCAGGTGATTAGGGAAGCGTTTCCAAGGCTTTTGGACACTTGGAAAGCCGCCAGGATATCACTATATGGGCCTTGTTCTATGGTCATTGTCCATTTTTAACTTAAAGGTGTTTTCACTGCCAATTTTCTCCGCCGACTGCTTCAAATTTTCTATGAAAATTGTTAGTTACTGATCTTGGTGAATAATACCATCTATAAAGACAGGTTTACAGGCTCCTTTTGCAGAAATGCATCCCAAAAGCATCAAACTTCCGACGCCGAGTTTCCCAGAGGGTCTTATAGATTTTTGTGACGCTCCGTAT
>VNJQ01005099.1:0-10597 GCA_008042515.1 Drosophila truncata | reverse complement strand
TGCTGGGATTTATTAAACGGTGGTCGAAAGAATTCGATGACCCATACGTTACTAAAACTTTATATATTTCATTAGTTCGTCCTATCTTAGAATATGGATCTTGCGTTTGGAGCCCCCAGTATGGGGTCCACAGTAAACGCATAGAATCGGTTCAAAAGAACTTTCTGCTTTTCGCTCTACGCGGCTTAAACTGGGATCCTGAACAGAGATTACCCTCCTATCATAGTAGACTTCTCCTAATTAACTTACCCTCCTTAGCCAATCGTAGAATTATGCTAGGCATTACTTTTATTTATAACCTTATTCATGGCGACGTGGAAAGTACTGACTTGTTAGGTCAGCTCAATTTCCACGTACCGAGTAGAAATACTAGATCCTATATACCCTTAGTTTTGCGCCATTGTAGAACCTCATTTGAACTGCATGAACCCTTTAGAGTACTGTGTGCAAGTTATAATGATTTGTACTCAATAATTTCACATGTAGATAGTCTTCCTAAACTAAAAACTTTAATCCTAACACACTTAGTACGCATGCAAGCAAACATTCAGGCAGCACGCCAGTAGTTTATTTCCTCGTATTTCTTTTCTATATTTTCCATCGCGACTACTAATACCTAACCCCAACAGGCACGTGCCTGGTTTCATAAGGGCCACTTGAGTGTACTGACCGTAGAGCATCAACGTCTATTATAATACCCTGCAAGGGTATAAAAATAGAACACGAAAATCCGTCTCGCTCTTTGCCTGTTTCCCATCGCCAACAAGCGTACAACAGGCAAAGCATAGCACTGACGAGCAAAACTGTAACACGAGCTGTTCTAATTTATGCATGTTAAAAATCTTAGTCTCTTTTTATTGGTAGGTTCATGTTTCTTGAAAATTGAAATCATTTGATAATAAGAGAAAAAAAATGCCAAAGCCAAATGTAAAAAATCAAATGTTACAAAAATATTTATTTAAATTTTTAAATTAGGTGTTCGCAGCCCCTTTAACTTTTATAGTTCTCCTACGTGATTTGGCATACTCTGGCTATAGCGTTGCACAAACTCGGGGCGATTGCATTTCAAAGCTTTGTAATCTCCAACAGTTCCATCATTACACTTGAAGGAACTTAATATTTTGCCAATTGCGATTTCACATGACTCAATAAATTTTTCGATTGGATTCATATTCCGAGATTGTTTTGACTACTTCGTGGACTAAAATTTAAATTTTAATATCCAATTCTTTTTATAAAAAAGGACTAATGCTTTAATTCATGATTTTGATGAAAAATGCATTTTTCAGACTCATATTTCCGAGGACTGCAGGAAGATTTTCTTATAGAATGCTCAAATATAGTTATTATTTCATTACTTCATTGATCAGCACCAAGGGATTAACTTTATTTTTAAGAATACACTAGACTATACTTGACAATTTGCCGCACCGTAATTGGTTACTCCATTGTTGATCCCTAGTCCAATTCAGAATCAATTATCTGACTCAAAACGATTAACTTTAGTTTCGTCCGACCATATGTGCCCTTGATTTTGAAACAGACATAAATCAAGATTTTTCAAAATCGAATTTTTCAGCAATTTTATATCAAATCCTTTTGAAGTAAATAATCAAAGATATTAGCAGAATTTTGTGAAAATAAATTCGATTAAAAGTGTTTCATTAATCATTTATTACATTACAATTACTAATAAAAATGATCTAATTGATTTATAAAGTCGTACTGTTATTATTTTTTTTTCTTTTTTTAAGCGCGCCGAACCGACCTAGGGGCGCCGTGACGTACGGCACGATCGCGTTCTAGATAGATGCGAGAAAAAGAAAATAGATAATAGAACAAGGAAAAATTAAGTTACAATTCTGGCTAATTCTACAAGCAATAAAATCTTTAGTCTTTGAAGGCTTTTAATGCCTTCTATACTGTTCAAAAGACGATTGTAATCAGTGCATTAAACCCTAAAGGGTTCATGTACTTCAAACTCTCGCCTACAGTGGTTAACTACTAAAGAGATATAAGTTCGAGATGTTAAACGGGGAACATGGAAGTTGCGAAAGCCTAGTAGGTAGGGGCTCTCCACATCATCTTAGGTCAGCATCCCAGGGTAAGCCTCGGAGGGCAAGCACCAAAAAGCTCTTTTGAACACATTTCATACGGTTAGTATGGGAAGTAACTATTTGAAAGCGGTAGTTTAACCTTTCAAAATCACATTTCAATGTACAAATAAGTCATTTACACTACTACGCGTCGCCAGATTAGCGCCCCCCTTAGTCGTCTCACTTGAAGTGAAATATTTTTGTCAAAATAACTTGGTACCATTGTTTATGTAACCTGCTCTTACATTCCTCCATCTTCAGAAGAGCCAACCTATTGGAAACACCTTTCGGCAATTCAGTTTCCAGAAGACTTTCTGATCTGATCTTTTTACATAAACTTATACACGGTGATGTGGAGATCCCCTACCTACTAGGCCTTCACAACTTTTCGAAAAAAAAATTATAACTTGGCTGTTTCTCAACATATTTTCATCAAACTTTAGATTTGGTCACTTAATATTATTCCAGAATTTTGGATTAGAATTTCGATTTTTATTGCATAGCTCAACTGTAATCTGCAAGGGTATATAGACTTCGGTAAGCTGAAGTTAGCTTCCTTTCTTGTTTTCTGTTAATACGGCCAGTAACTTTTCTGTTGAGACGGCCAAGAATTTTGTCGCTGAGATGGCCAAACGTTTCCCTGAGCTTGAGGTGGAGCATGCCCAAAAAGGCTTTGGCTAGTTCTCCTGGAGCGCATGGATACATCTTGATACATGTCACCCTGTCGTAATGTTTGTAGTTCTTGTTCAATTAAGTAGACTGGTCTTTTATCGGCATACATGAAATCAAGACGGCTGATCATTGCTTCGAAATTTAACGGAGTATTAAAGGAAGCCAATACTGTGTTTGCTGGGTCTTTTATTTTGCTTCGCATAATACCAAGAGCTTGGTAGAACGTTGAACTACTGTCATAAAAAAGCGACAATGACCGCTTTTCTCCACGACAGATATGTTTAACTTCTGCCCTCAAAATCTGGCAGGGACTTTACTATACAAAAGACATCTCCCTTAATTTCAGCATCTATATAAGCTTCCATCTTTGGGGTGTCAACTGTAACTTTGTCTATTTCTTCACTAATCTCCTGCAACTGTTTTTTAAATGTTTGATTTTGGGCCGCGAGGGCATCGGCAATATCACTCTCTACGATCGTTCTTAACTGGGCTTCTTTCAATGCCATTTCGCAAACTGAATTTGTTGTTGGCAACCAATTATATTTAGAAAATTGTTAGTTTCTTCTGCACTGTTTAGCCACTTCTAATGGAGCGCTGAATGTTTATTCAATTCTGACACGAGGTCGTCTAAAGAGGTATCACTGTTACTCATATGTATTTGTCGTCAATACTCTTTGCACAGATATTATATTAAAAAAGTGGTATCTCTGATAGGTTCAATAACGTCATACTTTCAATGAATTAATAGTGCTTAACATAAAGTTATAAGAAAGTTGATTCTTATGAGTTAATGTTTTATATTATATAATCTCGAAAAATTTTACTTTTAAGGTTAGAGAAGGGCCACGCTTGCTGCTGTTGGCTTCTGGTTTATTTATAGTTTATTAATTATTGTAGGCTTGAAAATCCATTTGGGCGCCAGTTATAAGTTTAGTGTTTTAACTTATTATAATATTAATTATTTAATGTGGCAGCTCTGCCCGGTGATGACCAGTGCGGTTGACATCGAAAATCCAAGAGAGCAATGTACAGCCAAAATCTTATTTCCAAAACTCTATTGACTAATTAAAACTACTTACAGAAGTGTCTAATCTCTAAAGCTCCATCGTCTATTAATAACTACTTAAGAAACGTCTTATGTCTAAAGCTTACGTTTTATGACTTTTTTCTATAAACTGAACCTAGACCTTAAAGGTGATTATGTTAACTCCTCCCTCGCTAAGACGGAGGCTGTCCACAGACTCGAAATTGGTAATGACGACTTGAGCGGGGACCTCCTTGGTATTGGTCTTGTTTGCCAATAAATTAGGGTGCTCTGTCTAACAACTGGAGGAATGGGAGTCCAACATGGTCGGTGAATTTCTGGAGCATTGCTGATTGATCCGAAAGACGATCGTAGCGAACTTTGAACCCATCTTTATCGTTGCTTTGTTTACGTTGATGACGCTGTTGTCGGCTTAACTGGTCGCTTTAGAGATGTTCATGATTCAATTGTGTTATCACAAAAATGTAGTTGTTTGGTGCCCGTTAGATAGCACCTGGGGGCAGATATTATTCGGTGCGGGTTACAACCCGTACTACAGTACCAAAGCAAAAACTAACTGCCGCGCCTTTATGTAAAGATATTAATGCATTTCACAATGTTAATTTCCTACCTCATGCTACTATAGATTTATATACAATTTTTATACTAAGGTTTGAGAATTATATAAACACAATTTAAAAACTGTTTTTTATTGTGTTAGTTTCAGTGGTATTGGTACAACGCGTATTGATTTAAATATTGCTTATGTTTCTCAGATCGGCTGCATCGGAAAAAAGTATTGATTACATTATTAGTTTAAAAGTATTGACAACGTTATTAGTTTAAATCAGGACTCTGAAGTCGTATTCAAGCAGAGTAAGTGGCCCATACTGTGAAGGTTGTTTGTTTTGATTGCGTGGGTTTGAAGTTATTGAAATTATTTGGTATTTCATCGACTACTTTAAGCTCTAAAGGGAGTGATGCAGAAACGATAAGAAATGTTTTTAGTGTTTGGGTAAATAGAACGATTTGACAAATATTTGATTGATAAACTTTTGCCAACTCTCTTCTCAGTGTCCAGATTTCAGTCGTATGCTTTGCTTACTTATCGAACTACCTCCAACGAAAAATAATAGAATCTTAAATTGAAAACTACTGATATTCCATGAACCTAGTATATATCATCTTTATGAACGACCCTCCCTTTATGAGGACCGTTGTCCCGAGGTCTGCTTCGATTATTTCTTCCCTAATTCCCAGACATTTGTTTAGTTTTATCAGGACGGGTTCTCCGATCCCAAAGATTCTGTCTCGCCTTGTTTCGTTTTCTCTTTTTAGCTGCTTTTCCTGAGCTTCATTAACCTTTTCCATGATTTCGTTTGCTAATTCGGGATGTATTGAATGAATAATGTCGATTATTAGTTGCTGAGTGCACTGTTTTGTTTTATTCAATCATTGCTTGACTGTATCACTTATGCCTCTTTCAAGTTTTAGGCATCGTGCTATTTCTAAAAGCGTGCTGTGAAGCCTTTCAACCTGCCCGTTGGATGTACTATGCAGTGGTGGTGCGTTCGCTAACTCAACATACTATTTGTAACAAGTAATTTTATTGACTCAGAGTCTATAGACGGTTCATTGTCACAAAATATTGTCTTTAAATGGGGATAGAAGTTAATTAATTTCAAAATTGCAGGTTCTATATCGGTTATCGTGCAAAAGCAAATTTGGAAAGTTTATCTATGCACTTCCTGTCCGTTGAAAAAATGTCAATATGCAATGCCTCGCCTAGATGTGAGGGGATCGGCGTTCTACCAAGGATTTGACTGTGTGGGTGGCGGTCGTGTTTGGCTTTTTGACACACCGAACAGTTGGCTACAATGATAGCAGCTAAGTATGACATTTTAGGGAAAAATACTGGAGATTTTGCTTAACGTTCTTCTGCGCCGCTCTGTGTGCTCTGTTGTGTTCCAAAGTAATTATTTTATTTCCGAGGGAATTTGGTGCGTAGAATCCGAATCCGGCGTCAGAGTTTGGCCATCGTGTCAGGAAATATTTAAAGTTATATACCCGAAACGTGAAGGCCGCTAAAAATTGTTTTGGACTCTTTTATCAGTTGCTTCTAATGACTTGCAGTTTTCTTTCTATGCTTCTATGTTTGTAGTCTTGTATAGTTAGTCTTTATACATATTTAAAACCAACTGAAGCTTTTTTAGTATTTTATTGGTGCAGAACTAAGAAAATGTGTAAATAAAGGTCTTGGTCATGGTGACTACGAAAAGACACTGGTTGTTAAGGGTGTGGGAGTCATGGGAGCTACCGCTCCCATTAGGAAAATCTCAATAAATTACAAGGATTGTGGCGATTGTCATTATAACTTGTTTTTTATTTAGTCCATAAGAATGGTATCTTTTTTAAAATGGGCAAATGAGAAAAACAAGTAACAAGATCAGGGTATGATGTATTCTTCTTCAACTTTAGATTTAGGTTTCTTTATTTTTTCAACGCACACGTTTTTGGTGCAGTGGATAACGTAGTCGAACATACTGGACTTTAGCCTTCATTATTTCTTATTTAACATTGATATTGTAAATATTGTTTAATATTTTTATAGTATCAAAAATTTTATTCCTTAGGAAGGTCCAGATGTGCCTATGTCTTACGTTGGAAAATCCACGAGTTCACTTGTGAAACCAAGTGTCCGCAAACCATGTCAAGTTCAAGCTAAAAGGAAACGAAGGAAAATTGAATCATCTGATGATGAAAACAGCAATGAAAACTATACGTGAACGTATATGTTTTCAATATTATGCTATAGGATCAGGATTTAATTTAAAAATTGTGCTAAAATATTACCTGTACAATAGGTAAAATTTAAATTAAAAGCTTATATTTTTTTCCCTATAAAAGATATACATTAAAAATATGAAATTAAGCGTATTAGTCAATAATTTCTTTGAATGTGAATTTTAAAATTACGCTGTGAACTTGTATTTTTTTCTATATTCTAGAATATTCCAATAAAATAAAATAAAGACGATTTTAAAGTAATTCAACCGGTCTATTAATGCTATGTAACAATTAAACAAGAAAGGAAAGCTAACTTCGGGCGGAGCCGAAGTTTATATACCCTTGCAGAATATTCTGTAAATTATATATATCGACGCTCATAAAAAACCGATTAATCAGATATATGGCAGCTACAGGATATAGTGGACCGATCCATATTCAATTTGGTAGGTCGGAGCAATCAGTCGGTCTTTACGCGAAATTTGGGTAATTTCCGATCGTTCAGTTATATGGCAGCTATAAGATATAGTCGACCGATCGTTATGAAATTTGGTAGGTCGGATCAACTGATATAATATGTACGAAGTTTTTTTTTTCTATCTTCAAAAACATACAAGATGGGCAATTTTCGATTTTTCAGTTATATTATTATATCTATAGCTATATCTTATAGTCGGCCGATCCTAATAAAATTTGGTTTGTCGTAGTATTTTGCCAAAAGTAGCATTCTTACTAAATTTGAACTCTATAACTTTAAAATCGCCGAAGTTATAGCATTTCCGATCAATCAGTTATATGGCAGCTATAGGATATAGTCGGCCGATCCTTATGAAATTCGGTAAGTCGTTTTATGTTGCCAACAATAGCATTCGTACAAAATCTGAATTCTTTAACTCTAAAAACACCGATGTTATACCATTTCCGATCAATCAGTTATATGGCAGCTATAGGATATAGTCGGCCGATCCCGGCCGTTCCGACTTATATACTGCGTGCAAAGGAAAAAAGGGTGTGTGCAAAGTTTCAAGTCGATAGCTTTAAAACTGAGAGACTAGTTTGCGTAGAAACAGACAGACGGACAGACAGACGGACAGACGGACAGACGGACATGCTTATATCAACTCAGGAGGTGATCCTGACCAATAATATATATACTTTATAGGGTCGGAGATGTCTCCTTCACTGCGTTGCACACTTTTGACCAAAATTATAATACCCTCTGCAAGGGTATAAAAAAGATGGACATACAGTCGGGTGTCCCGACAGTAGAATACCCTGTACCCTGGACCGCTCCCCGTGAATTGAATTCGAGACAACTTGCAATTACTCTAACGAACGTTCTAGAAATAGCTCTGACTTTGTTTCGCTGTATGTATGCAGGCAAAGAATGTGACCATTGAAAGTGTATTGGTGCATGTGTTATTCGGAGCTCTCTTGTATACATAATATGTATAAAGTAAAAAGCCTATATCTCCGCTATTTGTGGCACGATCGTAATGAAATTAAGTCAATCTGTGTATTTTTATAAAATACATCAAAGGTTTTGAAAATGGTTTACCTAACTTTATAAATTTAGGAGATATTCGTTTTTTCAAATAGCTCCCCAAAAAGGGGGAAAGAAAAACTTGAAAACAAACTTGATCTGCGTGCAGATATAAGAAGTCTAAATCCCAAGTTTGGTGTCTCTAGCTCTTATAGTCTCTGAGATCTAGGCGTTCATACAGACAGACAGACGGACAGACGGACAGACGGACAGACGGACAAATGGACAGACGGACAGACGGACAGACGGACAGACGGACATGGCAATATCAACTCCTTAAGTGGTCCTGACCAATATTTAGGTAACTTTTAGGGGTCTGCCACGCCTCTTTCTGGCTGTTACAGAATATCGCACTCGCACTTAATTTATAATACCTTTGTACCTTTGGTACAGGGTATAAAAAGATATGTAAAGAAGATATATTTTAATTACTTACAAGAACACAAATGTGACACAACTCCAGTTCATATAACACCATTGTTAAATATTCGGTTAACATAAAAAAATGTTCTTGCTACATACTTACAATCTATAAAACTATTTCTTAGAAAGATATATTATAACTTATGTAAATCATATAGAAAACTTATTTTTTTAGTACACATATATGAACATATGTATGTGCATTTATGACCATGAAATAGAAATAAGAAATAATATGTGAACGTATACGATAAATATGTATTAAATTAGATTTATTAATTTTAACACAAACACTTTAAACTTTGAGAATATTAAATATTTGATATTTGTAAAATGAGATTCATTGCCTTATCTCGTCATCAGATATGATGACCTAAATCTTTACCCTAGAAGTCAACAAAATCTTACGTGAATGCCCCCCGTAGGCATTAAAAAATTTTTATTCTGGATTATAGAACGCCCAAATGTCAACCATCTATAATCTTTTCATTCGGCCCTCCTGATACATACTCGGAATCAGAGCCAACCTATTTTCCATCTTCATTTTCCCTAATATATTGGTTTCGCTCTATAACTCTATCGGTTAGCATTTAAAACTTAACTCGACTTCATTATTTTCATTGTACTCCAAGAAACATGTTTATTTCATTACCACTTCAACGTACCCAGCAAAAAAAATTGGTTGTTGTGCTAAGCAAATTAGGAAAGATACTTAATATTATGTTTGGGAGGCGCTAATCTAATGACGCAGACCATTAAATCGATTTAATTAGTTTTAATTTAATAAAAACATCTACAAAGTCTGAATTCTATTAAATGTTTTAATTTACAGATTTAACCAAGTTATTTAAGCAAAAAATTGTACTGTTCTTTTTTTAATACTTTTCTAATCTAGCGACGCGTAGTAGTGTAACTTATTTGTACATTGAAATGTGATTTTGAAAGGTTAAACTACCGCTTTAAAATAATAACTTCCCATACCAACCGTATGAGAGCTGTTCAAAAGAACTTTTTGCTGTTTGCCCTCCGAGGCTTATCCTGGGATGCTGACCTAAAATTACCGTCTTACACTAGTAGACTTCTCTTAAATAATTTATATTCTCTAGCTAACCGTAAGACGATGCTTGGCATCGCCTTTCTACATAATCTTATTCACGGTGATGTGGAGAGCCCCTACCTACTGGGTCGGCTGAATTCCCCCGTCTAACATCTTGAACTTGTATTCCTTTAGTAGGTAACCATTATAGTGTGAAGTACATAAACCCTGTAGGTTTGTACTGGTATGTACTGATTACAATCGTCTTTTTATCAGTCTAGAAGGCATTGAAAGCATTATAAATCTAAAAACTTTATTACTTGTAGAATTTGCCCGAATTGTATTCTAATTTTTTCTTGTCCTATAATATTTATTTTCCTTCTCTCGCATCTGTCTAGAACGCGATCGTGCCGTACGTCACAGGCTGCGCCCCTAGGTCGGTTGGGCTCGCGTATAAAAAGGAAAAATAATAACAGTACGACTGTTGAGTGTAAGAAGGCTTAGATGCCTGGCAAATAGTGCATAAACTATTTGCCTGTTTGTTGTCGCAACTAGCACTTGAAACTAGTTGGACTTGTGTGAGGGGTTTGGGTGCATAAGTTGTTCTTAAAAGAACAGCATGAATAAAAGCTCTGATTGAGGTAGAACTCTTACTGACTTTATTAATGAAACTTAACAATATATATAGGTACACAAATGCTTATGCTAACAGAAATAACGTATAAGAAATAGTGTGCGGTTACTTGTGAATGTGGGTTAATGTCGCGAACTGAGACCATCGCCCGAGTTCATTTCCTCGTCTCAGTTAACCATGCACGTTCGCTTGACCTGGTAAATGATACTTTATTTACGACAAATGCAGGTCACTGTGACTGAAGAGTTGTTACATAATGTGTGTCGTGTTTGGAGATATTCTTACTTATGACTATATACTGCTGCGACTGAACATTCTCCCGGCCGTTGAGCAAGTGTTCAACCTTCGATAACGTCGAATGAGAACCTTCGTGGGGTAGGTT